>PVJN01011789.1:0-53093 GCA_004026805.1 Lasiurus borealis
CAAATAGCTATGGTTCAAAAAACTACTCCTTCAACTATAGAAAATGAAATTCAATGTGGTAGATCTCTCTTCTCCTTCCTTCCTTCCTTCCTTCCTTCCTTCCTTCCTTCCTTCCTTCCTCCCTCCCTCCCTCCCTCCCTCCCTCCCTTCCTTCTTTCCTTCTTTTCTTCCTTTCCTTCCTTCCTTTCTTCTTTGCTTTATTCACTTTTTTTTTTCTGTGTAAACTTTCCATTTAATAGTAGTCTAATAGAATCTGAAAAGCAGTTGAAACTGTATTTACTCAGGAATGTGATACTGCTTCAACTATTCCCAGGACTCTGGACTTTTTGAAAAGATTATAAATGAGGTTATTTTTAACTTTAAACATAGAATTGAAGATAATGTCCCTAGAAATCAAAATACTAAAGATCTGAAATGAAGCCTTGAATGTCTTACAGTAGTTCTGTTTATAACATATAGACAAAAACAAAATCTTAAGTTCTCCTAAACCTAAAAGATGATGTTTTAAAATACTTGGGGAATTCTTTATTTTTTTAATCCTCACATTCTTATTTTCTCCCTTTACAGTTTCTTGGTAAATTGGGGATAGCCTGAATGATAAAATAAAATATGTTGCTTTTCCTAAAACACTTGTTTACCATTCTGCGCTAACATGTGCTATATTTTATAATTTACCTATGTGCCTTTTGGTTTCCCTCATCATTAGGATGTTGAGTCCTAAAAGACAATAACACCAACATATTCATGTTTGTGACTCTTATAGTTGGGCTTTCATTTCTGACATAATAGATAACATGTTTTTAACATATAAATGAAGAGTGTGATTATTAAGGCATAGGAATAAACTACAAGTCCTTGATCATGGAGTTAACAAGACAACACAATTATAGATTTGAGTTGTGAGAGATTCAGAAGACAGGATGTGTTGACTGATACGAAAAAACATTTAACATTGGAACTATTCTATAAAAAATATGGTTGTGTGAAATGATCAGCTTATCATTAAGTAACTAGAGGCCTGTTGCACAAAGAAGAGATCCATGCAATAGGCCTTCCTTTCCTTGGCTTCTAGCACCAGTTTTCCTCTGGCACCCAGTAGGATCGGGCCTAAACAGGCAGTCAGACATCCCTCTCACAATCCAGGACTGCTGGCTTTGAACTGCTCACCTGCCTCCCTGCCTGATTGACCCTAACCACTTCTGCCTGACAGCCTGATAACCCCTAACCACTTCCCTGGTATCCTGATTGATGCCTAACTGCTCCCCTGCCAGTCTGTTTTCCCCTAACTGCCCTCCCCTGCAAGCCTAGTCTCCCCCAACTGAACCTGGGACCCTTTAGTCTGCAAGCCGATGCTCTATCCACTGAGCAAAACCAGTTAGGGCCCAGTGTTGTTTTGATATAATCTTTCCTCTCCCTCTCCCTCTCCCTCTCCCTCTTCCTGTCGATTTCTGCCCCCTCTCCCAGGTCAGAGATGGCTTTATAATCTTCCGAGCCTTAGAACACCTATTTCTGTAAAGAAAACATTGGTGATTCTGCAATATCTGGTGCCCTTCAGATAGAGGGTTCTCATGGTGCCAAATGCATTAGCAACATGAGATTCTCACTAATAAAGGATAAGAAAGGCAAGCGCTCACCACAAAGTCATCCTCCATTTGTGGTCATGTATGTATCTGAATGCTTTCAGAGATATAAGAGGATGTACCAACCAACTGAGCCACACAGGCCAGTTGGTTCGAGTGTCATCCTACATACCAGAAGGTTTTGGGTGTGATGCCAGCTCGGGGCACATGTCTGGGTCGCTTGCACATGTGGGAGGTGGCTGATCTATGTGTCTCACATTGATGTTTCCCCCTCTCTCTCTCCCTTCCATCCTAAAGGACAAATTAAAAACTCCTTATCAAACATCTTAACATTCTTGTTAATCTTCTCTTGCTGTGCAATGCCAACATCATTCTCATTGCCTTCCTCTTCTCCCAAGCTTCCATCTTCTCATACCTGTCTGCATCCCACCTCCCCTTGACCTGCTAAGAAAACCAATGCATGAGTTTGGGATAGCAAAGGTTTAATAATTTATTTTAAGTGTCTTTTGTCTTTTATTTTATTTTTTATGTTTTTTGGTGGTGAGGATAAGGATAATGGCAAACCTCTTTTGCCTGAATATTTTTTTCTAGGATCATCCCTACCGGTTGTCCTGCAAAAATAAATATTAGAAAAAAAGTTTCTCCTTACTGTCCTAATACATTTATTAGATATTAGACAGGAAGTCTGAAATCCAAAACTAGCTACTGCTTGTCAGCCCACATGGGTCATTCTATTCTTGTTTGTCTTGTTTAGATGATCCATCCCCTGGGCGAGAGGCTGGGTGGTTTTATTACAGTACCCATCGCTCCATCAACACCATCGAAATTAAAGCAAACACTCTTCTCAAATGGCCCTTTGATCACATGTCCCTACGCCCAGACTGCTTAGGACCGGGAGGCCTGAGTTCACTATGTCACGGTTAACATGGACCAAACCCCCAGTGACAGGGATGTTCTTGAGAAAATTCATTTTATTTTTCTGACACAGGCTGCAGAAGACACATTGAAGCTGTAAAACACAGCTTGGAAATGACTAGACTAATTTTAGAACCCGTTTACACAGCTGCTCCACTGGAAAGCTGACTTTCATCGCAGTTCTTGCCTTTATTTAATTAAAAGTGATCAACAAGGCAGGCTTGGCTACAGCAAGGTCCACAGCAAAACTTGCCAGGCGAGTGTGGTTGCTCTCTGACATTCTGCTTTATTAGATGTCAGTTTATAATTAAAAGTTTGAGTGGCAGAGCTCCGAGGACCCGGCGAAATGATTTTGAGGATCTTAATTATTTCCAGCTATCTTCCCAGCAAATAAAATATAGGAGACTGTGAGATTTTCAACATGGAGGGAGCCATTTGGCATTTCCCAGACATTCCCTTTGAAAAATGCAGAAATAGAAAATGCTCTAGGGTTTAGAACCTGAGAGAGGGAAATTCATATTTTGAAAAGCAATTGAAGTCATCCCCTGCAAGGGGAAGGAGGTATATGTTTGAAGCAACAGATATTAGAAGCAAAACAAAGGGAGTCAAATACCCCAGGGAAAGACGTCAGTCTTGCTTATGAAGTTAATTAGAAAAATAAAAGTGCCTTTTCCTTCCAGGTATTTTTTTTTTTTAGAACTATCTAGATTTTATTGATAAAAAAAAAATGGTTTGCGATCCCCCCCCCACCCCCGCCCCCATCTGTGGAAACTAATAAAATAATTCACTGAACTTTGGGAATAACCAATTTACTCTTATTATTTATTTACTAGAGGCCCAATTGGGATGGATCAGGGCTGGGCCTATTGGGAGGAGGAGATGGTGGGAAGTTGACCAGCTGGCCCACCCTGATTGGGGTCTATCAGGGCTGAGCTGGCTAGAGGCTGATTAGGGTGGCAGAGGCCCATAGGGGTTGGGGCTGGCCAAGGGGAGAGGCTGTGGGAGGTTGGCTGGCCAGCCTTGCCCCCGGTTGAGGTGGGGTGTGATCAGGGGTGGAGCTTGCCAGGGGCAGGGGCTGTGGGCTGATCAGGGTGGTGGGGACCAATCGGGGGTGTAGCTGGTTGGGGGCAGGGCCTGCAGGAGGTTAGCAGCCCAGCCCCACCCCTGATTGAGCCAGTCCACTGGCCAGTGGGCATCATAGTGATGGGTCATTATGGTTGTTACAGTCGCTGGCTTTTTATATATAGATAGATTATCAACTCATTATGTTGTATATTTCATTTGTTTAACTTTATTTTTCAATTGCAGTTTAATTTATTTTGTATTACTTTGAGGTGAACAGCATAGTGGGTAGGCAATCATGTACTTTACAAAGTGGTCCCCCCAGTATTTTTAAGTTCCCACCTGGCACTGTACATAACAGTGTTGGAATGCTCTTTTATTTCTTTGACACCTCGTTGCCCTGAACTGAATCACAATCATCAAAAGTTTTTCTCATAAGGGCTATTTCTATGTCTGAAATGTTGCACATCTAAAACTTGGCACTTCAGATGTGAGCCAGTTGAACATTTCTGGAGAACCAACCAACTCAATTGTTAATCTTATTAGCAAATGACATAATATAATAGTTACATGTAATTTATATTCACAAACTCAAGATTACTTGCTATTCACTTAAGATTGCTACTTCAATGCTACCAAATTTTAAAGATCAAGTCAGGTTTTATATCACAAAGAATTCTGGTAAAAGTGGCAGAGTACATAAACGCAGTACTTACATCCTCCCACAACCACATAAAAAATATACAACTAAACTACACAACAACCGTAATTCAGAACCACCTGAAATTTAGCTTAATGGGAGTCCTACACGTAAATATAAAGAAGATTCATCCAGACTTGTAGGAGGGACAGAGCCACATAATGGGCTGGTCACACCCCATGTGCGGTGGATGAAAATTGGGAGGGATATCTCAGAGCAAGGACTTCCAGCCCAGGGTTCAAGTGCTAGCAGCAATTGTGGTTGAGGAGGTGGAGGGCTGCTGGAGTTCCAAGCAGTTCTTCTTAAAGGGCCCCATGTGTGGACTTAGCCTCATTCCCTCTGAGTTCCATCCCTGGGACAGCAGCTCAAAAGGCACCAGGGGCATCCTATATAATAAAATTGTAATATGCAAATCAACTGAACGGCAGAATGACCAGTTGCCATGATGCACACTGACCACCAGGGGGCAGAAACTCAATGCAGGAGCTGCCCCCTGGTGGTCAGTGCTCTCCCACAGGGAGAGCAGCTGCTCAGCCAGAAGCCCTGAGCTGGGCTCATGGCCGGGCTCCATGGTGGTGGTGGGAGCCTCTTCCCTCCTCTGTGGCAGTGCTAAGAATGTCCAACTGCTGGGTTAGGCCGACTGCCAAGGGAAACGGGCCTAAGCCATCAGTTGGACATCCCCCAAGGGCTCCTGGACTGTGAGAGGGCGAAGGCCAGGCTGAGCACCCCCCTAGCAGTGCATGAATTTCATGCACTGGGCCTCTAGTATCATCAATAATACTCTAATAACTATGTATGGTGTCATGTCGGTACAAGATTTATGAAGATGATCACTTAGTAAGTTATATAAAATCTAATCACTGGGGTGTACACCTGAAACTAATATAATATTGTATGTCAACTGTAATTGAAAAATATTAAAAAAAAGATTAAAAAAAAAAGACTTATCAACAAGGCTACAATTGAATCTATGTCAACGCTATTTTAATGGATCAAAGTTGAGGTTTATGGACTTCATTGCTCCTTTGTTACCTAATATTATTTAATATAGAGACCGATTAATTGATATGGCAGAAACATTGTAAAGAGAATCACAGCAGACCTGTTTGGTGATTTGGAGTCTTTGCATCCTGGATCTCCAGATCGAAGTAGCAGCAAGCAAAAAGAAAACGGCCATTTTCTATGCCATCACATTAACAAGTAGCTGCAATGTCTGCAAACTAAATGTGTAAGCCAACGTTCATAAAATATTAAACCGTACAAGTTAGCAACAACCGCAAAATGGCCCATTTTTAGAACTGGGAAATTCAAACATGAGAGGTAAATTACATTTTTAAATGAAGTACATGTGGTGTTTGGAGATGACTTTTCTAGCATATAAGTTCTCCGCTAATTAGCTCCCAGGAGGCGAGTGAGAGTTTTTGTTGTTCTTCTGGGCTCAGCTTGAAAAAAGTGAACCAACAAAGTTAGCTACCCACGGGCATTCAAAGTATTGCTTTAAATATATATATATATATATATATACATATATATATATATATATAATGTGCATATACACACACACACACATATATACCTATACACACACATATACATATATACACACATACACATATATACATATACACACATATACACATACATACACACACACACATATATACATATATACACATACATACATACACACACACACACACCCATCCCCCCAAAAGAAGAGAGAATATGCTATGGAGGAGATAAACTATCTTTGGTTTACAAAATATACTTTAAAAAATACTGTGTTTATTATATCGTCTCCTCCCTAGAATTGTCATCTTTTTAGAACCGTAAAATTGAACAATATATTGTCTTTAAAACAACCTGGCATGCCCTCTCACAACACTTTCGTTTACGAGTGAATCCAAGTTCTGCCATGTTTTAGGCCACAAGCTCTGTGAGCCCCAGGTGGTGGCAGTATGAAGGTTGAAGAAACTGTTAAACACACTGGCAGAGAGCCTCTTGGCCAACTGCTGGAAAACAATGCCCCTCATCAGAGTCCTGATCCAGATTCTGCATTGTAGTGGCCCGCCTGCCTGAGTGCCTCTCATTAGGTTAACTGGTACTTACTATACAGAAAAACAAAGAAGAAATGTCTTATGAAGTGCGTGTGTGAAAGACCAGATCGGGCCTTAAAATTCTTGGCACAAAGCGATAACGCTCGTGTACTTTCCAGCACTCTTTCTTCTGTCATTTCTTTCTTGATGCACAGTATGTATTTTTAATTTAGGTTTCCTTGAATGCCATAAAAATAACAGTCAAATCCCTATTGGGATGAGTTAAGCCTTTTTTCTTCTTCCAGTTTTAATGACTTGCATACATTAGGTCTAGCTCAAGGCTTTGCTTTTTGGAAAGCTCTGAACTTTTAAGGTCGGCCCTTCTCTTTGTTAAAAAAGGAGATTTCTGGTAGGAGGGAGGTGTCAAAGCTATACTAGCACCACGCTGAGACTTTCTCCTTGACCTTCTTAGAAAAGTTAAAAAAAGAACATTGAAAAGGAAATAACTTTCTTACTTTGAGAGTCTATTATTATTTAATACTCTCTACCAATTCACTTAGTACTTCTACGTGTGTAGATCTTGAACTTTGAAACATGTTTAACTTAGTTTAATGTTCTTAGTTTTCAAACTAAAAGACAGATTCACCAAGATCACGCATTGGGCAAGTCAACACTGGAACCCCGGGTCTCCTCATTCCTTGCCTCTTCCCTGAAATTAAAACAACAGAAAACTGAGATGCATTTTACAGTTTGCCTGTCAATTTAGGGCACAGCCCATCTGAACTCTCTTGTCACTGGTTATGGATGACGCCTTTGGTAAGGGAGCGACTGATCATTGCTTTCTTGCCTTCTTTGAGTGGATTTACTGTACTTTTTAAACACCCATTTGTTTATTTGTATATGCTTATTTGTATTTAAACATAGAATATGTGGAATTTGAATTTTGGAGGCTCTTGAAATTAGGAGACTGAATTCAACTCAACAAATCAGTAATAAAATACAATACCTTCCTCCCTGCTGCCTCCCTGCACTGCCAATAGGAAGTGCCGAACACCTGGAGTTCGGCTATTACCCTGGGAATGGTTCATTTTGACCTTGTCCCAGTCTCTCTGTTTGCTATTCCTAGTACAGTACCTCTTCTCAAATATTACATTATGAAGCAAATATTATATTATGCTCTTTGAAATTAAAGCTAAAGTAGGGCTCAGGACTACATGGAAGCAATACACTCGGGAAAGAGAGGGCTACCAGGCACATTACTGTGTTCTCTGAGACACATTTCATCCCATTTTCCTTAAGGTTGTTTTACTCCTTGCTTCTTACGGAGAAAGAACAATGCTACACAGTAGCCCAAAGAGGATGACTTTAAGATCACAAAAATACTTTTGAGTTTTAGGTGTTTTTTTTTTTTTCTGGAAAAAATATTATTCTATTGGCTTTGTTGTTATTGTTACTTTCATTGTTCTTGTTTTGAGTTCACTTGTTTGATTGATGTTGCAAACTCATTTTTAAACATGTGTATTTTTTCTTTCATTTTCTAGTGAATTTGAGATTAATGTCAAATAAGTAGTAAGTCAGAAGGCTTTTACTATGTTTAGTATTTGTATTAGCTTTATATTGCCACTATGAAAGGTTACCATAAACTTAGTGTGTTAAAGCAACACAAATATATTGTCTTACACTTTTGGAGGTCATAAGTCTGATACAGGTGGCACCGGCTAAAATTAAGATGTCAGCAGAAAAAAAGAAATAAGATATCAGCAGAGCTGTGTTTCCTTCTGAGGCTGTAGATGAGAATCCATTCCTTTGCCTTTTACTCCTTCTGGAGACTCCGCATTCCTTGGCTTGTAGCCTTCCTCCTCTATCTCCAAAGCCTCTAATTGCTGGTGAGTCTTTCTTTGACACCAGTCCTTCTTCCTCGTTCTTCCTCTTTTAAGGCCCACTATGATTATGTTGGTCCCACCTGGATAATCCAGGATGCTCACTAAAGATCAGTTGATTAACAAACTTAATTGCACCTATAACCTTAATTTTCATTTGCCAATTAATGTTATGTAGTTATAGTTTCAACAATGTGGACATCTTTGAGGGGCCATTATTCTGCTATTGTAGTCTTTTTCATCATACTTTTTATACTTTTAAAATAAAAGTGAATCTTGAACAAAATGTTGTTTGTAAGGTGGTTATAATAAATTCATTTAAAAATCAAATATACCTCATTATACAAGTTAACATGTTCTGTGTGTGTATTTGCATTTTAAAGATTTGATTTAGTATGAAGTCTGATTTTTCACAATAGAATGGCATCATGGTATCATTAAAAGTTTTTTTCCAACTGGCTCTTCATTCTTAATCTTTTTTATGCTGTATGTATTTGGATATGAAGTTTGAAAACTGTTAATCACCTCTTTGGTAGATGGATTTGTGAAGTTTGGTTATAATGTGCTTCTCAATCCATTGGTCTTTCCTTCTCTCCCCCTGTTCATTCCTACAATATCATTCCTGTGTTTCCTTCGAAGTTTTCCCTATAATTACTGATACAAATCAACCCTAGCACTTCCAATAGAGGTCTCAGATCCTCAGTTAGAGACAGAAGACTATATTCTAGTTTGGATTTACTTGTAATCTGGATTGGCTTAATCTAAAAAGATTCCCAGATTCTGACCTTGGCTGGTGTGGCTTAATTGTCTGAGTGTCATCCCATGCACAGAGAGGTCAATGGTTTGATTTCCAGTCAGGTCAGATGTCTGGGTTGTAGGCTTGATCCCCGGTAGGGGGCATGCAGGAGGCAGCCGGTCGATAGTTCTCTCTCACCCATGTTTCTTTCTTTCCTCTTTCTTCCTCTATCTCTTTAAAAAATTAAATTAAAACATTTTTTTTTTGTAAAAAGATTCCCAGATTCTGAATTCATTTATTATATCAACAGGTATTGCAATTAGGCACTTTTTGTGTGCAAAAGAGCTTTTAAAGAAGTCAGACATGGTAGCTATAGTTTCTGTTCTCAGTATTAGAGAGGCAAGATGAAGAAATTAAACCAGCAAAAGAATAATGTATTAACGCAGATTGACAAGACAGGAAATGTCACGGGAAGCACATGATCAATGATTAATTGGCAAATCAGTGGAATAGGAAATAAGTATAATGAGTTCTGAGAAAGTAGAACTCTCTCTGTGCTTTGTGTACCCCATGCCCATACATTACTCATTGCCACTTAATTAACTCCATCCAGCATGCTCCCAAAGCCTCAGCAACTCTCCACCTCATCATTAGCCTGTCCTTGTAAAAGGAAAATATCTTCTTGGCACCAGATGCAAGCACCCTTACCAAGCTTGTGCTCAGATTTGGAGGAATTGTAACTATTTTCAGATATTGGGGACTAGTTGGATCATTTGTAAGAGGTGGTCAGCATAAAGCACTCAGCAAATATTTATTAAAATGAAATATTAACTCAGCTCTTATTTTTTTCCAAGTTGATAGACACTTCCCTAATTTTCTGCTATACATTTATTTTAATCTTCTCATGACTTTATTTATTTTGGGGAGATGTTCAAGTTGTTATATGCATCACTTAATTTAAAATCAGTGATAGATTTAATTTACACAGTGTTTTCTGGTCATTAATGACTATTTAAATAAAATCCAGCCTGATATCTTACCTAATATTTTCTGTTGAAGGAGTACTTGGATTATTTTCATTTATCCAAAACCTTGATTTATATTTATTCATAATGTTGTTGTTATTTCTGTATGAAGGGTGTCATTTGAGATTAATTATATAATTTTAGCAACTACAGAATTTAAAATGATAGAAAACTGTATTTTTAAAAAGACATTTTTTTTTTGCCTTGTTAGCTCAAGATGAAAGAGTAGTTTATAAACCATAGCCTTTGTTCATATATACCTCTATAACTATCCTTTGTGTTTTTCTTAGATAGATATTGCTTTTGAAAGTTTTAATTGGTCTCTTTTTACATTGAAAAAGATTTTCTATAGAATAATCCAGTTTAATTATAAGGCACTAACTTCTTGCCTCACTAACACAGATATTTTCTTTCCATTACTTATAATTGAATTTTATAACAATAGTGATAACTCAATTTTGTTTGTTTTGAATATGCGATCTCCATATGATCCCTGCAGTAATCTGCTGAGATGCTGGAGTAAGAAAATGTAGAAAGAGCAACTGGTTGTCAACCTGCAGCTACATCTTGTGAACCATTGGGGGCAGATGAAGTGGGGTGATAATATGATTTCCTGTCTATGAATCTTCCTTCATCATCACAACATATCTCTGTTTGATCCTTCCCTCTGTTATAGGTGTCTCTCTTTCTCCATTTTTCCAATCTCAGTAAGATTAAACTACTTCATCAACAGAATGTGTTTTAGCTGGCAGCAGATAACTCAGAATTCTTTTTTCTCTTTTATATTATTACTAGAGGCCTGGCACATGAAATTCGTGTGTGGGTACGGTCCCTAGGCCTGGCCTGCAATCAAGGGCCATCTTCCCCAGACGCCAGCAGCTGGCCCTGCCCCCAACCACCACTTACCCGCCCTCTGTGTCTGGGGCAACTGGCGGGGCGGGGGCCTTTGCCTGGCACTGCCAGCGTCCCCCACCACCCACCTCCAGTTCTCCATTAGCCATTGGCGATGGGAGTCTGCTGGCCAGGGGAAGGGACCGAGAGGTGGTCCGTGTGCCCTTAGTGGCTGGTTGAATGGTCATTCTGGTAATTCCACTGTTAGGGTCAATTTGCATATTACCCTTTTATTATATATGATTAGTATGCAGCCAAGTGTGGGTTCTAATCTCAATTGTCCCACCATGAACGAGTTACTTACTAGTAAGTCATTTTAAGTTACTTACTAGTAAGTTAAGTTCCTTACTAGCAAGTCATTTCTATGTTGTACAAAAAAAAATCACTGTTATAAAGACCACTTTATAGAGAGCATTATATTCATACCCATATATGTGTATTGCAAAGGAAGTGTGACTTGACCTCGAGGAAGGTGACTTGGCCTGCTAGAGACTGGCTAGGTGCTCACCAAATCCCTTTTCCTCATTTTTCTGCTGAACTACATTTTCCAGTCTCCCTTGTTGTGACTAAACGATAGCAGAAATGGAATTGATGGTTGACACTTCAATGGTTATAAAACTCCTATATATGATCCTCCATAATCTCTTCCTGTGGACACGATATTGACACCTGGAATGATCCTGGAAGCTGTGATGTTGCAGGTGGCAGAGACACAGCATGAGGGGATCCTGGGTTTCTGAATCACTGCCTGGAGGAAAGTTCCCCGCTGCTCTAGAACGGTATATGTCTTATTGACAGAAATAAGACGTACACTTTTCTTGCATTGGAATATTTGTTCATTTTGTTATAGCAGCTACAATTAACTAATACAGTTGGGTCTGTCAAAGTTATTTCTCTAGGCCTTAATTTCCTTTTTTTATAAAATGAATGATTTGCCGTATTAGCCTCCTTGCTCTTCCCAAACATACTGAACACTCAGGCTTCTTCACTTGCTGTTTCTTTGTCTGAAAATTCTTTCCTCAGAAACCCACATGGCTTATACCCTCAATTGTCAGTTTAGCCTAAATATAACCTTATCATTAGTCCTCCCTGCTACTCTAAGTATAATAATATTTCCTGTTTCCCATCACTCTTTTTTTTTCCTTATTTTTCTCTAGTTTTCTTAATAACACAAATACCAATTTTTTATTTGGCTCACAATAAAATATTTGTTGAAGAATTGTGTGAATAAAATGCTCTCTAAAGTGCCAAACAACTATAAAAGATCATGTCCCTTAAATTTGAGAATTTATAATCCAAGGGGAAAAATAAAACATTAAAAAAAAGTCACAAATTTTATATACACAAAAAGGGTCCTCACCAGTTTGTTTCTGTGGTTGGAATGTTGGCCTGAGGACTGAAGGGATGTCAGTTCATTTCAACTAATCAATGTGTCTCTCTCACATAAATGTTTTTATTTCCATCTCTATCCTCCCTTTCATTCTCTGTCAAAAGAAAAAAAAATCAAGGAAAAATATCCTTGGGTGAGGATTAACAAGAACAACAACAAATACACAAAAGAAATGTAAATTTTGTCAACATTATATTGCCCAATATGAAAGTATATAAAAATTCTAATAATCATTGAGTACTTATTAAGTATTATATAATAAAGTTTTCAAAACATTTTTTTAAAAATGTATTTTATTGATTTTTCATAGAGAGGAAGGGAGAGGGACAGAGAGCTAGAAACATCGATAAGAGAGAAACATTGATCAGCTGCCTCCTGCACACTACCCACTGGGGATGTGCCTGAAACCAAGGTACATGCCCTTGACCGGAATTGAACCTGGGACCTTTCAGTATGCAGGCTGATGCTCTATCCACTGAGCCAAACCAGTTTCGGCTCAAAACATTTTATTGATGACTTTGCAAAGTAAGTATTATCTTACTTTATAGATGAGGAAACAGGTTAATAAGGCTGAAATAGAAGCTTTATGAGAGTAGGATTACTTCTTATTCACTGTTGTATTTCTGGCATCTATCAAATCTCTGACAGATAGCAAGAAACAATTTCTTTTTTTTTTTTTTGTACAACATAGTAATGACTTACTAGTAAGTACCTTGTTCATGGTGGGACAATTGAGATTGTAACCCACATCTGCCTGAATACAAAGTCTGTGTTTTTTTTTTGCTATCTGAAAATAAGTATGTGGCACGCTGATCCCCTTCCTGACTCTGGGTGGTTGCTTTTGCTGTTCCCTCTGAAGAAAGGCTGTTCCCTTAGTAATAACATGTATGAGTTATTTCCACGTTTCAGGTCTCAGCCCAGCCATCGCCGCAGTGGAGAGGCCTTCCCTAACCAGTTGGTTGGAAGTAGCCCTCTCCATTGACTCTATGCATCACCTGCTTGTTGTCTTCATTGCCTTCATAGCCTTCATAGCACTATATAAAATTATCACTGTATAAGATTACCTTGTTTATTGGTTTACTTTTAAATTGTCTATACAGCTAGGATGTGAGCTCCATGAATGTAGAGATTTTCTTTGTCTTTATTCTGTCCATGGAGCCTGATACATAGTAAGGACCCAAGAAACACTTTTAAATAAATCAATGTATCATTAATAATTTGATCAATGTTGCCATTCTTGTCAGAGACCAAATATTGTTCTCACTAGGTGGATGTAATTGTTCTCACTAGGTGGATGTAAACGGAAGGCCAGAAGGCTGGCAAACCTTAATTGCTCTGAAAGGTCAGAGCTGATTACTCATTGTTTAGTTGAAACTATCTGTTTGTATCATGTTAATTTCTGTTATTTCCTGCCTAAAATCTAGGGGTGTGTCCCAAAGCCTTAATAAAAGGAGAAAAATGCCAGAGCAAATGGCAGTCCTTCCCACTAGAGGAAGGCTCCCGCCTGGCCCCCCAATATTGCCAAATTAATATTTTCTAGTCTCTCATTTCGATTGCGTGCGGCCTCCTTCAGAACCCGAACCCTGACTCGGGAACCCTGAACCATGCGGGATGTGGAAAGAGGTTCCCACAATTCTCTAGACCCATGCTTATGGCAGATATTACTAATTGATAATGTCACTTTCTCCTGGTAAATTCAAACTCATACTAAAAAAAGGTTTGCTATATAACTTTCTAGGCACTTGGTACTCTAAGTGTAGCTCAGTGATCAATAACCTCACCATCATCTGAGAGCTTGTGAGAAATGTAAATTCTCAATCCCATCCAGAATACTATATAAGAATCTGCATTTTCACAAGATCCTCAGATGGTTCCTGTGCTATATCAATGTATGGGAAACATGACTCTAGGAATATGGACACTAATAATAATCCATTAGACTTGGCAAATAAAAAGAGCCCATTTTACCATCTCTTCATGCCTCTCTATGTACTCATACAGAGCTAGAGCCCCAACTTTGGAGCTGTTATATATTATCTGAAATGATTAAGTCTGTGGAAATAGTTCGTAGAAAAGATGAGCTTCAAGTGTTTTTAAACAAGCAATGGATTTGAGTTGCTGAAAATGTGGAGAGAAGTGCTATGGGTCAAAGAAAATTGAATAAGTATGCTTGGATCAGCTAACCATGGGAATAGAAGAACATCTATGTGCAGAGTTGAAAGGATACTTGGTTCATAGCAGTGAACTGAATGGATGTTGGAGGAAGAGAAGTAAATGTAGTGGCAGAGGAAATGAATGATGTTAACTTTAAAGGGGCACAGGGGCAGAACAAGGCTAGATGGAAGAAAAAAAATCTGCTAGGGGAATTTGAATTTGATAAGGAGAAAATCCTGAGTGTTCTTAGAGAAAATAATGATACTTGATAATGAGGACACAGATTATAATATGAGAAGTTGTAAAATTAAAGGCTCTACCAAAGAAGAAGCTGATGAAGAAATGGATCATGAGTATAGATCATGTATTCATCAAGTTAAAGGAATCATAGGGAGAAGAGAATTTAGCTGGAAAGATAATGGGTTTCATAATTAGACCTGGGGAACTAGGGTTCTTGCTCTGAACCCTACATCAAAGAGGGCCTACCTTGTGTCCTCTGGGCATGCCCTTTCCCATGAGGTGAAACGTCAAGTAACAAAGGAAACACCCACATAGAGTTTCTGGTCACATTTTAGAGCGTGGTTCCACAAGATAGATTGCAGAAGCCCCTATATAAATGATGGAAGGCAATTTCCAGGGCCTTCTGGTCTAAAATCTTGAGGGCAGGACTGAGTAACTAGTATGCACATGTCTAATCCCAAGAGGTGTACAATGTGGGTATTTTGGTTCAGGAGGTAAGGGTGGTTTGATCGGAACTTGCACCTGTCTTCTGGGTTGTCCACACACACGCATATGGGTCCCCACATTGTTGAAAGAGATGGTATGTGAAGAGTGAGGGCCAGGTCAAGGGTTAGGGGTGGCAGGTTCCAAAAGCATTATTGCCTTGGGCCTGGTATTAGACTCAAAGCAGTGTTGTTGCTCAGCTATATACTCCAAAATTTACGCCGCCCCCCCCCCCCCACCCTTAGAGGACAAGATGTCTTAGTAACATAGATTTAACTAATTTTATTTGAATCTTCAATTAAGGAAGTTGAATGATATACTGCCGGATGCAATATATTTACTAATTCTTCGAACTTTCATAAGGCACCAATATTTGTACTTTCAGTGCAGATGTGAGATTAATCAGAGTGCTACACAGGGAGAAATATAGATTAGACTCAGCCTCTATTTTAATGCACTTCCATTTTTAGAAAAGTTCTTTTATCATGAGAGCCATTCCTACTATACTAAAATTAACCACCATGTGATTGTAGCATTTACAGTAACATCGTGCTTGCATCTGGCATCTGTGTTTGTCTCCTTGTTAATGCCTCGGCCTTTCCATTTACTTTTCATGTTCACAAAGGTTAATTGACATCGACTACTGTTTATATGAGGAATTCCTTGGTGAGTCTTCGTGGTGGCCACTTTGCCATGCTTCAGTTCAGTTGAGCAAGAACTTTGATAGTCTGTCCATACAGCTCTCTGTAATTGAAGTATACTACCCCCGATTGGGCTGCATTATTAGGCATGATGGGGATGTTTGATTTTCTTTAATATGGCTTAATCCTTCGCACACTGACTTCCTCTTAAGTTTCTTATAGGTACTTTCTCCTTTCACAAAGACATTATGGTGATGAAACAGTAATGATTTTCTATGATGCTTTCATGCCTTGCGCTGAGATAGGGCAAAAAGACCTCAATGCATTTGTATACTGCAAATTAGCATATGTGTTGTTTTCTGTACATTAACACTATGAAGTAGTGACACTGATGGGAGATCTGACGCTGAGGTTACAATGCCAGGAAATGGAGCAGCAATGGAGACCCTGGGTCCTCTTAACTCCTGGTCTTGTTGAGTGTCCCCTGCAAAGATGGCACATGGACCCATCTCCTTTGGCATGAGAATCGCATTGTAGAAGCCCCCTGTTCTGTGTACTCTGAGAATCGTAGATGTCACTTATTGATTCTGTGTTGGTAATCGATTCCTGGTTACCTATTTTCCATGTCTTGGATTTCCATAGGTGGTGCTTGCACATTGTTTTCATTTCTTTTATTGGCTGGCCTTTCAAAGCTTGGGAGTATTTTCCCTTGCTGTTGTTAAAGATTACAATGTATTTCCCTTATAAAATATGTTACAATAAATATAGAGTTATCCTATATAATAAAAGCCTAATATGCTAAGTGCCTGGTTGACTAGTCTCCTATTCAACCAATCAAAGCATAATATACTAATAATATGCTAAGGCTGCTCAAACACTCACTATGATGTGCACTGACCACCAGGGGGCAGTTGACTGATCAACCAGTCTTTGGGGTCTGGCATATTGGGACTGAGCGAGATGGGCCAGACATGCTCTGGAGCCTTCCTGCAGTCCCTCCCCAGAAAGCCAACCTCCTGTGTCTCTCCCTGGCCCCCATCATGCACCGGTGGGGTCCCTTGGCCTGGCCTGCACCCTCTTGCAATCTGGAATCCCTAGGAGAATGTCAGAAAGCCAGTTTTGTCCATATTCCACACATCAGGCTGAGGGACCCCACTGGTGCACAAATTCGTGTACTGGGCCTCTAGTGTGTGTTATAGCTCATGATTTTATATTTACCATTACAAGCTGAAATTGATGTAGAAAACTAGATTGGGGGTGATTTAGCCTAATATCTGTCCAGCATGGTATCTCTCATAAAACCTCCTTATCCTTTGCCCTTTGGATCTGAAGAAATGACATTTGTAATGTCAGGGACATGGGACTCATACCACCACCCCATGTTCCTATTTCATGTCCACAGGCCCAGGATTGGTGCCCATGCCACACCTTGGCTAAGGCTCTACACAAACCACTGGCAGCCTCTTTCTCAGCTGTCTTAGTAAGGCACACCTGTGGTTGCCAGACTATGAAGTGCCACAGCCTCTGGGGATGAGAACACCAGAAGTTTCTGAGCTTCTGGCCCTGCTGCCTGAGGTTATCTGCCAGCTCCTACCAGGTATTCCACTATCCATTTCACAGTACCTACGGACCCCAGGAGGGCCTGAAATGGGCACAAGTCACCCCTGCCCACACCAATGTGGTAGTAGGACTTTCGGGTTCATTGAAGAAGCAGGTGGCTTTGGAGCTCACTTTTTTGTAGCCCCTGACTGGCTTGATGAATGGGGATTATCAGGGACTTTCAAAACTGCAAGTAGCCTATCTTTTAAAAGAGTAATATGCAAATTGACCATACCTCCACTATGCCACCAGCCACACCCACCAGCCAATCAGGAGTGAGTATGGAAATTAACCCCATCCAAGATGGCTGTGGCCACGGAGAGAGTGGAAAGGAGGCTTGGGTCCTGGCGATGGAGGAAGCCAAGCTTTCTGCACACCCTGGCCAGGGTAGGTCTCCACTCCAGGCTACAAAGTTTCAATTGTAGAAGATAAATAAATGCTATATACCAGGGCCTCCGCTTGGGTAACGTGGGGGTATGGCTGGCCTGCAAACCAACACAGGCCCCTCGCCCAGGCTGCCCCACACCCCAAAGGAACTCCCACCCTGATCCAGGACACCCTTCAGGGCAAATCAGCTGGCCCTCACCCATGTACCAGGCCTCTATTCTATCTAATATAAGAATAATATGCAGATTGACCATCACTCCAACACACAAAATGGCTGCTCCCCATGTGGTCAAAGATCTTGCCCCCCATGTGGACACAAGATGGCTACCACAAGATGGCCAGCAGGGGAGGAAAGTTGAGAGGGACCAGGCCTGCAAGGGAAGGCAGTTATGGATGATCAGGCCAGCAGGGGAGGGCTCTTGGGAGGGACCAGGTCTGCAAGAGAGGGCAGTTAGGGGCAATCAAGCCTGCAGAGGATGGCAGTTAGAAATGACCAGGCCAGCAAAGGAGGGAAGTTGGGGGTGACTGGGCCTGCAGGGAAGGGCAGATGTGGGCAGGGACCCAGGCCTGCAGGCGAGAGCAGTTGGGGGGGACCAGGCCTGCAGAAAAGGGCAGTTAAGGGCAAACAGGCTGGCAGGAGAGTGGTTGGGGTGATCAGGCTGGCAGGCAGAAGTGGTTAGGGGCAATCAGGAAGGCAGGCAGGTGAGCAGTTGGGAGCCAGCAGTCCTGGATTGTGAGAGGGATTCCCAACTGCCCTACAGGGATCGGGCCTAAAGGGGCAGTTGGGCATCCCTCGAGGAGTCCCATATTGGAGAGGGTGCAGGCTGGGCTGAGGGACAGCCCCCTGCCCCACCCTCGTGCATGAATTTCGTGCATCGGGCCTCTAGTGAATTTATGAAAACAAAAGAAAACTTGTGAGTGGAATAATCTTGCCAAACTGCCAGGTATGCTATTGAGGCCTCATTTTATTTTACATTTCTTTACCAGTGAGTGGCATAGAATTGCAGTATACCACGTGGTCTGTTTCTCTGAGGTCTGTGGTAGACATTTGCTGACCAGCACTTGGAGAAGATGAATTCTTATCTAATGCTGTTTGCAAGGGAGTCTTGTAGATAAAGCCTTTTGAATCAAAGGGAATCATCAGGGAAAACAAAAGATACCATCCTGCCCTCAAGAGACAAGCCTTTGTGTTGTTCCCCTAACTGTCTGCTTTAAATATATAAATGGTTTAAGTAGCTGAAGTGCATTTGTCTCCCTATCTCTGTCTTCATTATGCAGGCTGAGCATTACACTCGTACAGATGTGTGCACACATGTACATGTACACACACATCCATCCTGCAGTCTGGTTCCTTTGAGGGTTCATTCCATGTCACTTTTTATCACTCATCACAATATATGAAATCTCTGTTATGAAATGTTCTGTCTCCAAAAACAGATATTGCTTCTCTTTTAGAAAAATATCCTTGGTTGGGTCCCTGAAATTTAATTAAAATCCAGGGTGCTCTTTTAAAAAAGCTTATTACATTTCAGACAGCTTGGATGTAAAACAGTGAGGCCAGGAACCAGAACGTCTTGCCGGTGGGATGGAAGGGATGATGAGGACAGATCAAAGGCTGCCGGGGCTAGTTATCCCCTGAGACAGCTCCTAGGGAGAAACCTGTCACTTAATGAGGGGCCAGCCATTAGCCCCGAGTCTCCGGTTTGAAGATAATTATCAGAAACAGTCACAGATTTTCTCCCATTTGTGCTCTTGACATTGTCTGGGCTGTTGTAAACAAAAAAACCAAAAAGATTTATCATGAACTAATTAGTTAATTAATTTATATTTTGTTATGGAGAGAATGTTTGTGTTGCTTCAAAATTCATATTATTGAAACCTTAACCCTCAATATGATGGTATTGGGAAGTGAGACCTTTGGGAGATGAAGTCATGAGGATGGAGCCCCATAATGGGATTAGTATCCTAGTAAGAAGAGGAAGAGCTCCCTCTGTCTGCTCTGTGAACAATGAGTGAGAAGGTGGCTGTAGACAAGCCAGGAAGAGGGCCCTCATCAGGAACCAAATCTGCCAGCACCTTGATCTCAGGCTTCTCAGCCTTCAGAACGTGAGAAACAAGTGTCTGTTGTTTTAGCCACCCAGGCTGTGTTTTTTTGCCATGGTAACCTGAGATAACTAAGACATATATTTTAGTTATTCATGGAAATTACTTAACTTCCGTGTCCCTCTCTGGGCTCTGAGCCACATGAGGGCTGGAGCCACCTTCTTGTCCTCGGCTGTGTCCCTAGTACCTGCATAGGAATATGGGAGTGGTAGGTGTTCAATAAAAAACTTGTGGAATAGATGCAGAGGCACATGGCATAGTGGGTATGAGGGTTATGAAAATGATTAAGACCTAGTTTCTGTCTTCACAGGCTAATGGGGGTATTGAAGGCATTTGGATACTTTAAAAATGTTTTTATTGATCTTTAGAGAGAGAGAGAGAGAGAGAGAGAGAGAAAGAGAGAGAGAGAGAGAAATGAGAGGGATAGAGAGATGGAAACATTGATGAGAAAGAATCATTGATTAGCTACCTCCCACATGCCCCCTACTGGGGATCAAGCTTGCAACCCAAGCATGTGCCCTGATTGGGAATTGAACTGTTGACCTCCTGGTTCATAGTTCAATGCTCAACCACTGAATACCACCAGCCAGGCATTTGGGAACTTTTGATTATTATAATTTGCATTCCTATTTCTTGAGTAACTAATTTTGTGCCAGTCTGTGCTGACAGTCAAGGAAGGGTAGGGTGGTACGGCCATAGTCTTAAGGTTTTTTTTTTTAAAGAGCACCCTGGATTTTAATTAAAGTTCTAACCAAGAATATTTTTCTAAAAGAGAAGCAATATCTGGAAACAGAACATTTCATAACAGATTTTAACTCCCCAAATAACTTGATAAGGTAGGTAATTGAAATGGCTTATTCAAAGACACGTGACCACTGTGTAGAAAATCCTGTCTACCTACTCAGGTCTGTCTCCATTCTCTCTTCAGTGCTCTAAGGTTGAGCTTTCCTGATTTCCTTAACTGAGAACTAGAGGAGATGGAAAACATTTGTTAGTTAGTGGAGTTAGTACGTGAAAAAGTTTATCTTTCAGTTGGTTGCATGAACTTTGTCTTTAAAAGATCTGCAAAGGTTGGAGTCTTCTTGAGTGAGTGACAGTACAGCTGAGCTCAGAGCAGTCAGTGGGGGAGTCTGGGGGAGCTTCCCCTCTGAACTACTTGTATTGTCCCCTTGGTTGGCCTATGGGACACAGAATGAGCCTGAGCTGACAGACCAGGAGAGGTGGAGTGGTACGGCCATCTCCTCTCTACCTCTGAGGAGTGGTATGGACACCATGGAAGATTAGAACTGGAGCCTGGAGAAGCTATTCTTCCCAGCCCTAACCCTTCCTCCTCCGGCTCTCACACTTACCAGTATCTGAAGGGGATTGGCCATGGAGGCTGCGGGTTGGGTGGCAGCCTGGCCTCTGGCTGTGTGACCACTCTACTTGAAGTTTCCAGAACCTGTCACTCATTAGGGTTCCTTTGGGACTGGAGCTGAAGCCATTGCTGAAGCAAAGGAGGGAGGGAGTTGACAGATAACAGGCTTGTTCTCATGCCCTGAGTTCTTCAGTGGCCCTCCACGTGGAAAAGTGGAGAAGAATAAGCTTAGGATGCTAGGTCCCTAGTTCTCTGGCTGCAGTTTCACCATCTGGGGATTCTATTTGCTGACCAAGTACCATGAAGCAGTAAGATAGTAGAAGTCAGGGCTTTTTACGTCTGACCTTGGGATTGTGCTTGTGTAGGTGCCAACAGCACAGAACGGGCTTCCTTAGAGAGCGCACTGCCTTCCCTATCCTGTCATTGTATAGATAAGGAAACAGCCCAGATAAGTTATATAAATGAACCAAAAGGCTACCTTTTCTCTTCAGAATCTTGCAGACCCAGCCTGTGGGTCACACTGAGTAGGTATGGGCCTCTGCCACGGTCCCACGATCAGCAGGGACCCATATGTGCAGGTCAGCTGGAGTAGCTGTGCAGCTTGAGCCCACCTGCAGCTGTGGGTGGTGCACCCACCTCTTCCTGCTTAGAGGGCTTCCAACATTCCCCTAGCATTGCAGTTCCTCCTGTGGAGTGAAGAAAGAGCCCTAGGCTCACCTGTGGAGATGTTTCAAAACAGGTGCAAATTCTGCTTCACCTCCCCCAAAGTGAGTCCAAAGTGGAAGAAGAGGTGGCAGTGGTGTGGGTATGTGTAAGCAATCCTGATAGGCCCACCCCTTCCTGAGACCTGTTGTGGTGCCCTTGAACAATGGGAAGCTTCTTGAGGGAAGGTCTCATCTTAAGTGTCCTTGCGGTCTCCATAACATTAGGTGGAGGATCGACTTCTCTGGATGTTTGTTGAACAGATGAAGCAGATGGCAGTGGAGAGATGAGGTAAAAAATCTCCCAGACACAAAAGACTGGGTACTGGAACGTGAGGAGGCCCGGGGGCTGCTCAGTCAATACGTGTTCATTGAGCATGCTTAAAGAGGAGCCGGGCCATCTTTAGCGGTCTTGCCATCGACCCTCCATCAATAAACATAAACATTGTTCTGCCCTTGACTTCAAGAGTTAAAATAATAAATAGCTTAATTGGTCATTATTAATTCCACTTTGAATTTATTATAGATAAATGTGGCTTTGAAAAGAATCACTCCCACACTCATCCCAGACATTTTATCCTGAATGCTGAGCCTCCCCAAGGTGTGTGTGTGTGTAGTAAAACAAATAAAATCTGCCTCCCACCTCCACTCTCCCATCAATAGCATGTTTGCTATTGAATTCAGGCAAATGGCCATCTGCAAGGTTGGATGAGTAGTTAAGCCATGCAGGCACAATGCAACATGACAACATTTTTCATGGTTATATTGTCCTTTCCCTCATTACATTTGAATATATATTGCCAGGGTGCGATGCATCCAAGCTCGCGCTCTGTTCGTCAGCTGAGGAATTCTTCAGGCAAGGTGAAGTCCACGTGTGTGCTCCCCAGAAATTGCTAGCCTGTTTGTAAGCCCAGACAGAATCACAGCTATTGTCTGTGAGAACTTAATTTGCCAAAGCTCTTTTCTCCCTTCCCTTAATTATGTATATATTTATAGACTTGAACCACCTGCCTGCTCAGTGCTCGCATGTAACCATTTCTCTTATGTGCCACTGAATGGCTCAGGGATCTTCCTTTATACTCGCTTTGCTTCATACTCCACATTTAAATATATATGTACTCAGCTCAGCTTCTGAGTATTTAAAACGTCTTTTCTCCACTTCCTTGAAAAGCTGTGAACAAGCCTTTTAGCATTTTATTTTTTTTTTCTGGACAAAACAGTACTGGTTTTACACAAGAAATGAGAACTCTGTAAGTAAATCTATGTTTTTATATGACTAAAGTGCATTGTAAAGACAAGCCATAAATCCAGTTTTCTACATAAAAGGAATTAGATTTTCTAGCTTACCTCTGCACTGGGATTAATAAAATGTGCAACAAATAGCTAATGGAATGATCCATTTGAAGTTTGTAAAGGCATCTTGGGAAGCTGGCTGGAGTAGCCTTTTGATTTTTTCAAAAGAGGATGCCTGTTAATTTTTTGATCCAGTCTTGCTCCTGAGTGACTGTTTCAAAATGAGCTGAGAGACTGTTACCTGCCCATTTCTGCATGACTGAGCAAATTCACGTGGAAATCCAAGTTTCTCTTCATTTCCATCACTATGCGTCTCCAAATTACAGAGAATTCATTCCTGAGCTGGAGAGGTGCCAGAAGTTTCTCATCTAGCTGTCTGTGGGCTGCCTTTTTCTTTCCCCTCTTTGAGGCTTTCTGATGCCTAGAGTGAGCTCAACTCAAAGGTTTCCAGCCTCACACTCGCCTCATATTCCCCCACAGACTCAGCGAGCTCTGTGATTCTGAGGAATACCGTGTGCCAGCATCTGACTCACAGTCTGCTTTTACCTGCAGGTGTTCCAGAAACTTCAAAATGCGTCTGGTAATGTATTTGCTCCTCTAAACATGTCACTTTGGCATGCATTATATGCAGCTGCTTCTTAATTTTTAAAAATCTGTCTTCTGAATTATATGCATGCTAAAAAATGTCAGAGGGGGCTTATAGAACAGTGTAAGCTTAATTACTGGTCTGTGTGTGTGTGCATGTGTGTGTCCTTGTTAATGTAGGCATGTTTGCATAAATATGTGTTATTTAGGTATACATGCATCTGTGCAGGCAGATATCATTAAAGGGATCTCATTGAGAGCACTACTTTTTTATGTACATCCAGGTTTTCTAGTCAGATCTGTAAGCATCTTACACAGCAGCAAGTAGAGGAAAAATATATTTTTCATCCCCATGCAAGCCGCATGTTTTAGGCATCTATTTGAAAAACCCTCCTTTCTTTCTTAAGAAAAAAAAAAGGTGAGTGTGTCTGTGTCTATAGGGAGGGGGTTTTGTTTCTGAAAATTTGGAGAGAAGAGTTATCTAGCTGCTGCACGAGAGAATTTCTACCCCGTGTTACCTGCCTTCTTAAAACTCAGTAATCGCTGAGGGGAAAGATGTGGGTCTGCTCCGGAGTCCCCCCAGGGGACGTTGAGCTGCAGTGTTCAGCAGGCACTTTAGGTATTCTAAATACTAGCGCTCGAATAATAAGTAGATGGGGCAGACTTGCTATCGCCGAGTCCTTCTATCCTTCTTGGCTGGTAGAAATCACATCCACGGGGCGCATTTAGGATATATGTGTTCTGGACTCCAGGGAAGCCGTGTGAGAGTGTGGGCTCATAAATCACATTATTTGCCAATGTTGGGCGCTACCTCCTAAAATTAAGAAATTTAGCCATTAATTATACATTCAGCATCTCGTGTCTCATTCAGTGAGATTTACATCCTTGGGACTTGCTCTTCTAGTTATAGAGATGAATGATTTAAGGTTCTGATTTAATTGCTATTTCAAATCCTTAAGCTACAAAGATGCTTGCGTTACTTGACTTTATTTAAAGGGCTTCCTTTGGGAAAAAAATGTGTATGTATATTTCTAACTGTGGTGGGGAGCTAATTATAACTGTTCTGTACTATATGTTTAGGATAAACATAGTAGAAATTAGTTCTCTTGTCTTCATATTATAATAATTCTTTCACTTTGCATTATGCTTTTGCTTTTGGAGAGATCAATAATTATAAATTGTTGTAAAGATGAGAAAAAAAGTAGTAACTCAGAATTCACAAGGTAGAGTAGGAGTTTTCTGTGAAACTAAATAAAATAGGTTTTCACAACTGAGTTTTCTAAATGCACAGTGTGTATTGATATTGGAAATGGAAGAAGCTTAGATGTAAATTTAAGTGGAATATATTAGGACATTTTTTAGTTTTTCACCATATTTAAAATGGGGTAGTATATAAGTTAATTATTTTATATTTGTTATTAATTATTTTTGCATAATGATGTTGATTAAAAAACAATTGCTTTTGATTTGCTTTGAATTAGAAATGATTGACAACTTTGGTAAAAGAGTTTACTGAAGTGTAACAATAAAAATGTATATACTTGAAAATCAGTGTGGAAACCACTTTTACGTGTTTGAGATCTAGTAGTTTATCATTTATAGAGCTGTATGCTTACAGAGGATTATGTATATTTCAAACAATTATATACTTCTAAAGCTTATTTTATCAGTCATGTTCCATTCATAATTACTCAAAGTGATTACAGTACAAATGAACTTCAGTATGTACTCAGGGTTCCTTGAAAGGGCATATTATATTAGGAGCCATTAAAAATCTGTGTAGGCTATTAATGTTATAGTCATGTATTGTTCTATGTGTAATGGATTTTTTAAGGTACTAATCATTTACAATATTTAAGTACACCTAAGATTGTAACCTATTTGATGTAGGAATCTTGGTTTTGAATGTAAATAGCTTGGTGAGAATTTCAAATTGAATGTATAGATGGCTGAAGCTTTAGCAATACTTTTTTGGTAGGTATTGCAATATGCATTAATGCATATATGTAAATATTAAGTTATGTAGAAATGTTTATTACATTCAGCTCCATACAAATCATGTTCATCTTACTTTTGAAGTTGGTTATTTTGTTGGAAATCAGCTTCATAGGCATAAAAAGAGCTTTATTCTTTTGAGCTTATATGGCACTAGGTGGCCACATTCAGTGCTATTTTATAGGGAACATCATATGTCCAAAATAGTGAGAGGAAAGGATACCATGTTTGCCATCTGTCTCTAATTATGATTTCCTACTGGTTTTTAGATGTATTATAGACCCAGCTTTTATTTTATAGAACAGCTTTATGTTAACTACAATACCTAAAATGATTGTAAAATGCTCCCCCCATATAATCGTTTCCCCTTTATATGACCAAGATTGTCTTATAAAACATTTATTTTTTAAGGCTCACATAATAGAAAGAGGATATAAAAAACATAGTTTGTAGACTGACCATGCATCCATAGCTGAAAACATTCATCCTGTAAATAAGCTTTTATGAGCATTGCTTTGCCAACCATCTCTTAGCCTTGGGCAAAAGGTTAAGTGGGAAAGGAGAGGTCTTATCTGTTTCATTACTAACAGTTGCTTATGGAGGCCCAGAGATCTTCAACATTGTTTGAGAATTCGTTTATCTTTTGTTCTAGTTTCAAAATGACACCATTCGTAGACTTTGCCTAGGGAGGAATGATCATAGTTGGGGAGGGTAGGAAAGCCTGGTCATAGTTTGGTCAAAGAAACTGGGGAAGGTGGGTTCTTAACCAACTTGAGAAGGAGATTATTAGCAGACACTGCTAGAGAGACAAGGAATAGGCACTGCGAGGGGATAGAAAGAAATATGGGAAGAAACAAATCATAGCAGGAGGCAGTAAGGTGATGACATTGGGTAGAGCAGAGGACCTATATTTGTTATAAAAGGAGGTGAAATTGAAAAAAAAAATACAGGGTTGGGTTTGAAATGTTTTCAATTCTTTTAAAAAATATATTTTATTCATTTTTTACAGAGAGAAAGGGTAAGGGATAGAGAGTTAGAAACATCGATGAGAGAGAAACATTGATCAGCTGCCTCCTGCACACTACCTACTGGGTATGTGCCTGCAACCAAAGTATATGCCCTTGACCAAAATTGAACCTGGGACCCTTGAGTCTTCAGGACAAGACTCTATCCATTGAGACAAACCTGTTAGGGCTAATTAATTCTTATTAGCCTAATTATGTCCTTTGGAAAATTCTTTGAGAAAGTGAAAATTTCTTTTATTCTATTATAGCCAACAACCTCTGTAAAAGGCATTTGTAAGTCTATAAAATAATAATGAATATTTCTTGAACATTTATTATGGGCCAGGTACTGTGTTAAATACTTTAAAACACATTATCTCACGTAGTCCTCTCTTGCTACTAAAATCCTCATTTTACAGATGAAGAAACTGAAGTACTGAAAAGTTACATAACCTGTAAAAGGTTATACAGGTCAGAAGTGGTAGAACTGGGATTTGACTGCAAATTCAGGAGCCCAGCCTCCTCAACACTATATGGCAAGACCACTTCAACATATCACTCCATCTCTAACTCCAGGTCCAGACTGTTATGACCAATTGCTGACTAGTTAGGTCATTTATGTCTTCTGGAAACAGATACTAAAGCAGAATTACTGAATAAGCAGTTAATTGGAGGGTAAAAATAGAAGATAAAAAGAAGAGGAAGCCAATTCTGCTTCATACCACAATGCAGTTGCCTCCAGAGGAGATTGCTTTATTTTATATTAATGGAGCCCCATGTTGAACAGAAATGGCCAGGCCTAGTACCCCTAACATGCTTAGTTACTGACTGGTGGTTCCTAGGAAGAACATGGCTATAACTCAAAAGTTGAGGCAGATCCTGAATGTCCTGTATCTGGAGACCAGCATCTAGTTGCACTTTTTGCAGCTGAATAGCAAGTTCATATAGATCTTGAAGGGAGATCTGAGTGGTGGACTTACTTGGCCAAGGTGATATCTCTACAAAATGTACCATAGAAGCTCAGGGTGGAGCCAGCCAGCCACTTAGGGTGAAGAATTTATAGAGGCCCTTACTCCTAAGAGCATTTAAGTGCAGGATGGGCACCTGAGTGTGAGTGCCTCCTTAATTTTGCAATTCAGGAAATATTCCTGGAAAAAACAAAATCAAAATTGATCAAGTAACTAGCCATGCAGTTTAAGTCTTCCCTGGAAAGTTTTGGAGCAGAAAAGTAATATGATCAGATGGTCTTATGGGAAGGTGAATGTGGTCATGATGTAGAGACTACGCTGAATGGAGAGCCATTAGGAATCAGGGAGATCAGTTAGAAGGTTGTTTTGCTATTATAGACAAGAGGAAATGGCATCTTGGACTAGGCGTGTAACACATGAAAAAATATGAAGTAAGGGTGAATAGGGTTTCAAGATTGATTAAAGGAGGGGAGTAAGGGGAAGAAAGAACTCAAAAGAGGACTTAAAAGTTTGAATTGGGTGGCAGGAGGCAGATGTATAGAAACCAGAAATGGACAGGAAGGGGGTTTTGTTAAGGTAACAGAAGCTAACAAGAGTCCAAAAACTGTCTCCTTGATTGCTCCAAATGAATGACATGCAAATCTTTAATATTTTTTCTTATCTTAGACACTGCTTATTCAATCCTCAGGTTTTGCCCGATTTTTAGTTCACCATCTTAATCCCGAGAACAAAAGATTAAGGCATGGAAGCCAAAAGTTATCTTTATAGACAGCAACCTTTCTGACAAAATTTAGCTTTTTAAAATGCAACTGTGAAAATACCATTTTTGGATTTACACAATTTCTAACAGCCAGTTTGAGAAATTATTATTATTATTATACTTTATTTTTCAAAATGATGTCTTGACTTCATCTAGATCTGATTCTGGCCATAAGAGCCTCGAAAGACTGGCCTTGCTCATTGGAAGTCTTTGTTCACAGGGTGATAAAAGAGCAGACACTGATCTCATGAGATGCAGATATCTTCTCATAGAGAAAACCTTAAACAGCTGCTACTCCCGCCCAGCTCATAAAGGGACAGAGGTAATCGATCTCGCATAAATAGAAAAAAGACTAAATTTATTTGCAAACGAAGATTCACATAATATAAATCATGATGTGGAACTGAAAGCCCAATTTTCAGTGCAAGAGAAATAATGGCAAAAACTTAATGCTAAATAAGCTTTAGGGACAGAAATGAATAGTAAGTTTTTCACGGATTTGCAATGCAATGTGAGGAGCTCAATGTAAATATTTAATTGCCCTGAAAACTGGACAGCATAATGGAAAAATTTGCATATTCTTCCAGGCTGACTTATTTAACTGTATATCAGCACAGGAAAACACTTGCAGTGATATTACCTTAGCATCAATGGCATACAAAAAAAAGTAAACTTTGAGGAGATGATCACATTAACCTCCCAAGCCAACAACATAACCATACTGAGAGACTTATGCCTAACAAGCCATGAGAAGCAAAAGATAAGCTCTGATGACATGTTTGTTTGTTTTGTGACAGTAACATCGATCTGATGCCCCATTCGTGACCTGGGCTGCCAGACACAGAAATGCAGGATTTGCATCCTCTGACCTCTAGAGTCTGAATCTGTCATACGAAGATGAGTAGGCATTTCCCCCACTAGTTCCAGACTTAGATATAGGGGAGTGTTTTTCTGATGGCATTAACACAAAGCTCAGTAAGACACCGCAGCATGAAAGGGAGGGGACCCATCCAGCTGGGCTTGTGTGATCTGTGCTTCTCTCTCAACCTTCAGTGCTATTGAGTCTTCATGACAGACTAATGAGGTAAGTACTATGGATTATCCCTCCCTTTACAGGAGGGGAAACTTTGGCGAGAGAGGTTCAGTAACTTACCCAAGGTCACACAGTGGGTAATAAGCCTAGAGATTTGAATCCAGGGCTGTTCTGGGCCTGGTGGGTATGAGCAGAGCAGTGATTGGTAAGACTTTCCCACCCAGAAACCTCTTCTCTGAAGCTCTCTGTTCTCTTGCTTCTCTGATATCTCTTGGGTTTTCTGAAGCCAGGAAGGAGATAGGGTTGTAAGCTCAGGAGCCAGCACCAGTTGATGGGCTGATTACGAGTTGCTCACTGAGATTAGAAATATGTTTCTATTACGTTTTAGTGATGCATATCCCGGAGTGCTCATCCTCACCAGATATGTCAGTTTTCTTAAACGAGCTTTGTTGATATTTAGAATCGGGAGATCTTAATTTTGCCTTCATTCGTCATCCACATTGGACAATCAGAAGACACACTGTATAAGATAGAGCAAGTCGCCGCTGTACGACCACAAGCATGTGATTACAAATATGTGAGCATTCCAATGTACATAACTGTGATAAAGGAAGAGTTAGGTGTGATGAAGCCCCCAGTAAGCTTTATTTATTCACAAGAGGACTCTCATTTAGCCTCCTTATACATCTCATTGTGAAGAAATGGTATAGGAGGATAAATATAAGCTTCTGGTACAAATCCTCCTTCTGTCACGTTGGTGAGCCACTTTAATATCTCTGAGGAACAGGGATAATGCTTTGTATTGCTGTGAGGATAAGATGGTGCATGTATTGTTCTTGGTAGAGAGTCTATGTTTAACAAATGTGTTTAGCACATTAGTAGGAACACTGAGGCAGAGGCGTTCGTGGTTAAAGGTGCCTGACTCTGGACTCAAACTTCTGGTTCAAATCTGAGCTCTATCACTGATGAGCTGAATGACCTTGGGAAACGAACTTAGCTTCTCGTGCCTTAGTTATCGTGACTGTAAAATGGAAATGATGAGGTGCCTTCCTCAGAGGATTGGCAGGAGGGCATGTGCTACTGTAAGTAAAGCACTGAGAACGGTGCTTTGCACCTCGGGAGTGTTAAGCCTCTTTATGAGACTTGGTTCACTGCAGCCTTGTTTCTCATCAGAATGAGGATCCTAGCAATTCACAGTACACCTCAAGCAGGTGTTTCCAGTTTCTTGATATCTAAGACCTAGAAGTGCTTGTTTTAATTCAGTGTTCACAGAATCATTGATAGTATGCACCTCAATCTAATAGTTTCTTGTACAGTCCATACCCATTGTTGGTGAAGGTCAGGCTCTTACATTCCAGCTGCGGGGAAAAGGAAATTAGCACAAACACATATCTATCTATCTATCTATCTATCTATCTATCTATCTATCCATCCATCCATCCATCTATCTATCTATCTATTTTCTTTTAATTGAATTTATTGGGGTGACATTGGTTCAAAAAAACATACAGGTTTCAAGTGTACAACTCAATAAAACATCATGTGCACACTGCATTTTGTACCCATCACCCTAAGCAAAGTCTCTTTACATCCCTATCCTTCTTCTCCCCTTTGGCTACATCCACCTAGCCCTATCTTTCTTTCCCTTTGACTTTTACCACACTACTGTCTGTGTCTATAGGTTTTATATATATGTATCTATAATAATAAAAGCATAATATGCTAATGAGACCAGTTGTCTTTCCAAACAACCTTCCAGATAAAGCTGGGACTGGGAGGGAAGCCTGGGTCCTGGGTGCCAGAGGGAGGCTGGTGCCAGCAGCCAGGGGAAAGGAAGGCCTCCTCTTGCACAAATTTTATGCACTGGGCCTCTAGTATATAGTATACGTATGTGTGTGTGTGTGTGTGTGTATGTGTGTGTGTGTGGTGATTTTGCTTAATCCCTCCACCTTCTTTCATCCAGTCTCCCAATCCCCCTCCCCTCTGACAGCTGTCAGTCTGTTCCATGAATGGCAATTTGTAATATTGATCAACATTTTAAATGCACGTCTCTTTTGACTTATCAATTTTACTTCTAAGAATTTTCCTACAGAATTATTTATATCACTGAGCAAAGAAATGTGGCGGAGTTGGTTGCAGCATTGTTTGTGATATTAAAAATCTCTGAACAATCTAAATATACATCCAGAGGAAAGTACTGAAATAATTTACGATATGTTTATACAATGGGATACTGCAGAGATGAAAACTGTTAGAACTCTACAAGGGGACCCAGGACATGGCACGAGCATACTTTTAGGAGAAGACAAGCATTTTTTAGAGCATGACTATAGTATGAACTATACTGTTTTGTGTTAAAAAGTAAACAGATATGTGCTTACATCCACTAGCTTGTATAATCATAGAAGATTCTTAAACGTATACAAGAAATCATTTGTAGTGTTTACCAATGGGGAGTGGCAATGCGCATTGAGTTAGTACTTTTACCTTTCACCGTATGTTTTCCACTTGAACTGTTCAACATGGGCATGTAATGCTTTTACAATTTAAAAAGGGTCAGAAATATCCCTTCCTGTTTCTTAATCCTAGACACTAGTTTTTGAAAAAGATTAGTCCTTTATGCAAGTATAATCCTAAACCATGGTATAATATTTTTGAATTATTGAGCCAAGTATCATCCTAAATTCAAACAGAATGTGTATGTACTCACTGCCAAAGCTCCAATCCACCCCCAGGGAGCAGAAAGCAAAGGACTAAGGACGTTTCCTAACATCAAGTCACAGGAGAGTCTTAAGTCCTGTGGCAGAAATTCCTGTTGTTCAAAAGTTCACGCACTGAGAGAGAAATCATTAAAACAAAGAGCGTTCGGTGGGAGAAGGGAACACTGACTAAGTGACTTTTCCTCCGAACTTAATAAACTGAATACTAAACACGGGGGAAACACTACCCATGGGATTTTTCACATTCAGGTTTCTCTGTGTTTCTACAGCCCCTCTCTGTCTTTTGCAAAGTGGTTATAAAAGTTGCATTGCCTTTGGGTTTTCCAGGGCAAAAGTAATTTGCATGCAGGGTTAATCAAGACTCCTTGCCCTTTGGACTTTTAAAAGTGCTTACACATACATTGTCTCCTTTGGTATTCGCAAATGAGGTATTTAGAACGAGTATTATAAAGCTCATCTTCCACAGAAGGCCCTGAGGTCCGCAGAGGTTAAGTGATGAGTTTAAGCCAGTCCGTGTGTAGCTGAACACGCAGGACCCTCGGTTATGTCTTGGCTGTCCTTGCCTCCTGCAGCCAAGGGCACTGTGTGTAGCAGAGTCACTTCTCTGGTTGAGAAGGTGGGTTAGTATTTTCTTGGAATCCCTTCTACTCTGGTTTAGGAAGACGCAGGAATGGCCAATTGAACTTTCTTCCCAATGGGAATGATGAACATACTGACTTTAAATGGTGCAGGGGCATCTAACAAAATCCAGATAGGTATGTGTTTCTATTTCAAACTCTACCGCTTACTACCTGTGTCATCTTGGGCAAATTGTTCCCTCTTCTATAAATTAGGAATAATAAGGGTATTAATCTTCCAAGGCTACTGTTAAGAATTTAAATAAAGTAATGTATTCAAAGTGTTTGGCAGGGTGCATGGTTAATATACACCAGCTATAATAATAATTATAACAGCAACAACAACAATAATAATAATAATAATAATAATAATAATAATAATAAGTTAGATTTCAGGTCAGTGCAGCAGGCATAGCAGCCAGAGCTTGTGTCCATTTGGAGGTGACAGCAGGAGTGACAGCCCCGAATGGGCATGGATCAATTTCTTTCCTTTTGAAGGAAACTTCCTCGGAACCACAAAGAACTAAGAATAGGCAACGAAGATGCCTAAAACTTCACTTTCACTGAGCCTCAGGGCAGGGGGTTGAGTATCTCTGACAAAGCCACCCCCCATCTTGACACCGGTTTTCCAGTTTATGATCCACAGTAAGATGAGGTAAGTGCAAAGAGCCACTCACCCAGGGCTTTCACACAAGGACACTCACCTCCCCTGGGAGCCCTAAAACCTCCTTGCTCTGGGAGTTTGGGTTTGTCTCTTAAAATTTTAAAATCAGAAATCTGGCCCTAACTGGTTTGGCTCAGTGGATAGAGCGTCGGCCTGTGGACTGAAGGGTCCCAGGTTTGATTCCAGTCAAGGGCATGTACCTTGGTTGCGGGCACATCCCCAGTAGGAGGTGTGCAAGAGGCAGCTGATCGATGTCTCTCTCCCATCGATGTTTCTAACTCTCTATTCCTCTCCCTTCCTCTCTGTAACAAATCAATAAAATATAAAATAAAATAAAAATCTGAAAAGCCAGAACTGAGAATTCACATAATGAATGATGAAGTGATCAATTTGCTATTTAGCTCGGAAGTACTTTACTAGTTCTTGTGAGTTTTTAAAACTTATTTTTCTTACTATACAATTAATTTATGCTTACTGCAGAAAATATACAAAATCAAAACAGAATAAATGAAAGTCCTTAGAAAAAAAGCATTGTTCATATTTATTTTGGTGTGTAGTTATTGAGACATTGTAGGGCTAAATATATTTATTTTTAGAAAACCTGTAAAGCACTGTGCATACAGTTTATGACCTTTCAAATACCAACAATATCTCATGCCCATCTTCCCATATCAATAAATGTTTTGCCATAACTTCATTTCCAGCAGTTCACAGTGTTCCTTTGGGTGGATATTTCATAGTTTTATGAATCTTCTAGTGTTGAATGCTTAGGTTTCTTTTTTTTTTCCTGCAAGAAAAATTCTTCCTGAAAATCACTGTAGAAATTCTTGTCTTTCTTTAAAATAAATTTCTAGAAGTATATTTTCTTGCACACAATGTGTGAATGCATTTTTAAGGCTTTTTGTATCAAATTGTGTTCCAGTTATATTTTACTAATTTTATTCTTACTATTTGTACAAGAGGACAACTAGATCAATGACTGTCTAAGTGTAAACATGACTTCTATTCACTTATCATAAAAGGTAAGATACCTTTACAAAAGCCTTTATGCCGAGAATAAAGAACCCTTCTTGTTAATGCCAACTTCTTTTTTATTTTTATATTCTAAGCACAACGTCTCCATAAGATAGTCGTTAATTATATTCAGGAGGTTGGAAATGACATCAGTATAGTATGATTATCTTTTGATGGAATATAACAGAAAATGTGGAAATAATTTGGAGGGAAAGTTACTATAAGCACACTTTCCCGGGAGCCCATCAATTCCACCCACCTGCCCTTTTTAAGATGTGAGAATAAGACAATCAAGGGCATATAAACCCTTCCACTGTGGTTATCGTCACATCAATTTTCTCCAGGGTTGAAAGTAACCCGCCCGGTCCCTTCTGTCGCACACTAGGCTTCACAGCAGAAACGTTAAGATTGGAACCTTTTCAGTAGAAATTACTCTGGATGACACTGGCCTGCTGTCAGAGTAATTCCTGCTAGAAAGGAAGTGTCTGAATTAATGGTCTAATAAACAGTTAGTGTTTCATCTTGGCAAAGGATTAATTAGGGGAAGAGAAACTAACATTTATTTGGGCTCTTCTTTGACAGGCCCTTTATTATTGCATTATTGCATGTGATACTCCCTGTAAGCCCATGGGTAGGTATTCATTTTACAACACGGGGATGGAAGCTCAGTCAAATAAAGTGTCTTCCGGAAGGCCACATAGCTGCTGAGCCATAAAGGTGGGGCTTACATTTGGGTTTCCTGCTTCTGGAGCCTGTGTTCACTGTACTGGCCCTTCTCACCAGTTAAAGGCAGGCCTGAGTGTTTCTCTTCTAGAATATTCATTGTCTGAACGAATATACTTTTATCCAATGAAACTGTAGGTTCCCTTGTAAAATTAGGTGTGTGAGGCAGACTTAGAGACTGGATCCACTTATTAATGCTGTGTCAGGTAAGATACTGTTGTAAGCCAGAAACAGAAAGTCTGTCTTGCTTATCAAGATATCCTGAGGCAGAGCAGTTCTGGGTCTTGTCAGAGGCTCAGTGATTTCATTAGGGACCCAGGTACATTCAATCTTGCTGCCCTGCCATTCAGTGCTGGCTTCTATTCCCCATTCATGGTTGTGACGGAGCTCCGAATGAATCTTCATAAAAGTATATCCGGACACAGAAAAATGGAATGGCGGCGGTTTCCTCCTCCTGCTCCTCCTCCTCCTCCTCCTCCTCCTCCTCCTTGTCCTCTTTCCTCCCTCTTCCTTCTTCACCTCCTCTTCTCTTCTCCTCCTTCTTCCCTCCTCTCTCCTCCTCCTCCCTTTTTCCTCCTCCTTCTTCTTCCCTCCTCTCTCCTCCTCTTTCTTCCTCCTCTCTTCTCCTCTTCCCTTCTCCTTTTTCCCCTCCTCTTTTTTCTCCACCTCCTCTTCCTCCTCCTTTTTCTCCCTTCCCCTCCCTCCCTCCTGCCCCCCTCCCTCCCTCCCTTCTCTCTCTCCTAAGAGCAAGACAACTGCCCAGAAGAGTCTTTGTTATACCTCACAGTCCAGAACTGTGTCATAAAGTCCTTTCCTGACCCAAACATTGCTTTGGAGAATAGCTTAGACCAGTGGTCAGCAAACCACGGCTCGTGAGCCACATGTGGCTCTTTGGCCCCTTGAGTGTTCTAGCGCCACTTCTTTAAAATAGTCTCTTCCAGGCAGAAAACCAACTTCTGCACATGTGCCATGAAGTTTCAAACGCACTGTATGTGCACACCTGCATGTGGTATTTTGTGGAAGAGCCACACTCAAGGGGCCAAAGAGCAGCATGTGGCTCAAGAGCTGTGGTTTGCCAACCACTGGCTTAGACCAATCAAGACTCATTCCCAGGGCTGGGGAGGGTGAACCTGAAATTAGAGCCAGGCTGAATGGCAGGAAGAAGCACCCTAATATGCTGCCAACATGGCTTTCGTGAGATTTCTTTTCCTAAGTAATCGAGCATATATTCAATGGGAAAAAAGTATACTATTGCTTTTCTATAAAATTTTACTCCTATGTAACCATCATCTACAAATGGGCATGCCAGTTTTTTCAATGTGCTCCACCATATAATCCCATTTCCATCATTTTTCTCTAATATAATTCTGTGTTGTTTTTCACCAGTGTGTTCTACTCTAACTCCTCTGCACTAGTCCTACTTGAGACAACTTCTAAGAATGAGGGTAAAGTAAGATTCTAATGGAAAGTAAAAATGGCTCTATCTGTCTATAATGGCTAGCAACAATTTGTTGCTTTTTTTCTAAAAGAGTATTGCCTTAAGTAGAAAAAACCCCACCATACTTTCTATAATGAATAAATACTATCTTTTATTTCAGCAAGTAATTTAAACTCAGGCTTGTATTAGCACAGTAAAACAAAAATTGAAGTGGAGGGATGCCTATAAATGCCAAAATAATTAGTTCAGTAAAATAATTTGGTGATTCAAAGGGGAGAAAATCAGCAAAATAATTTTTAAAATTGAGTTGGCTTATTAATTGGTCTGTAACAGCCACTTCAGATGAAAAATGTTTATTAAGAACTTACAATGTACTAACATAGAATAAATAACATATGCTATACAAACTCTTATATTCTGGTGGAGAAGAATTCTTCAGGAATAAATGGATGACTACAGGTGTAGAATAGGAACAATACAAAGTGAGTCTTTAACACCAGAAACCAAGGCACTTCTCTTCTGATTTCAAACGGTATTACAAAGCAATAATAATCAAAACAGTATGGTACTGGTATAAAAACAGATACATAGAGCAATCGAACACAATAGAGAGCCCTGAAATAAACCCAGGTATACAAGGTTAGTGAATGTTCAACAAAGATGCCGAGAATACACAATGAGAAAGGATAATCTCTTCAATAAATGGTGCTGGGAAAATTATATATCCATGTGCAAAAGAATGAAATTGGACCCCTGCCTTACACCATACACAAAAGACTTAAATATAAGACCTGAATATATAAAACTCTGAGAAGAAAGCAGGCAAAGTTTTTTTCACATTGGTCTCAGCAATGATTGTGTGTGTGGGTTTTTATTTTTTTTTATTTGACACCCAGAGCAAAGGCAACAAAAGCAAAAATAAATACACTAAACTAAAAGTTTCAGAAAAACAATAATATGAAAAGTTAATCTATGGATTGGCAGAAAGTATTTGCAAACCATATATCCAGTAGGAGATTGAAATCTAAAACATGTAGGGAACTCATATAACTCAATAGCAAAAACCAAATAACTCAATTGAAAAATTGTTAAAGGACTCAGACATGTTTCCAAAGAAGACATACACGCAGCTAATAGATTTATGAAAAGTTGCTCAACATCATTAATCATCAGGCAAATGCAAATTAAAACTGTAGTGAAATACCACCTCATATGTTAGGGTATCTATTATCAAAAAGACAAGAGACAGTGTTGGTTAGGATTTAGAGTACAGAGAACCATTGTATACTACTAATAGGAGTGTAAATCAGTGCATCACTTTGGAAAACAGTTTAGAAGATATTAAAAAAGTTTAAAAAAGAACTATAATATTATCTAGTATTCTCACACCTCTGGATATAATCTCTGAACACATAATAATCTGGCCACTCAGTGTATATCCTATATAATAAAAGGCTAATATGCAAATTGTCCCCTCAACCAGGAGTTCGACCAGCAGGCAGGCTGGCTAACCACCCATGTCTCCTCCCCCTAGCCAGGCTGACCGGATCCCATCCATGCATGAATTTGAATTCATGCATAGGGCTTCTCATCTCTAGTATATATATATGTGTGTGTGTATGTGTGTGTGTGTATATATGTATATACACACACACACATATATATGCATATACATACACACACACATATATATATATGCATATGCATATATATATATATATATATATATACATATATATATGTATGTGTGTATATATATATATATATATATATATATATATACACACACACTAGAGGCCCAGTGCACAAAATTTGTGAATGGAGTGTGTGTCTCTCAGCCCAGCTTGCACTCTCTCCAATCTGGGATCCCTCAAGAGATGTCTGACTGCTCTCTCACAATCCAGGACTGCTGGCTCCCAACTGCTCTCCTGCCTGCCTTCCTGATTGCCCCTAACTGCTTCTGCCTGCCAGCCTGATCACCCTCTAACCACTCTCTTGACAGCCTGTTTGCACCTAACTTCCTTCCCCTACAGGCCTGGTCACCCATAACTGCCCTCCCACGCAGACCTGATTCCCCCCAACTGCCATCCCCTGCTGGCTTGATTGCCCACAACTGCCTTCCCTTGCAGACCTGATCCCTCCCAACTGCCCTCCCCTGCTAGCTATCTTGTGGCAGTCATCTGTGTCCACATGGGAGCAGTCATCTTTGACCACATGGGGACAGCCATCTTGTGTGTTGGAGTAATGGTCAATTTGCATATTATTTTTTTATTAGGTAGGTGGATTAGATAGGTAGAGGCCTGATGCACAGGAGGGGGCTGGCTGGTTTGCTTTGAAGGGTGTCCTGGATTAGGATGGGGGTTCCCTTGGGGCATGGGGCAGCCTGGGTGAAGAGCCTGTGGTGGTTTGCAGGCTGGCCACCCCGCGACCCCCTGGTGACCCAAGGGGAGACCCTGATATTGGCATTTATTTATCTTCTATCATTGAAACTTTGTAGCCTTGAGCAGAGGTCTAGGCCCACTACAGCAGGCAGAAAGCTTGGCTTCCTCCATTGGCTGGGGCAACTCAAGCCTCCTGCTCTCTCTAGCTCTGTGGCTACTGCCATTTTTGTTGGGATTTATTTATCTTCTATAATTGAAACTTTGTAGCCTTGAGTGGAGGCCTGGGTCCACCAGGGCAGGTGGAAAGCTTGGCTTCCTCTATTGCCATGGGCAAGTCAAGCTTTCTTCTCTCTCCATGGCTGCAGCCACCTTGGTTGGGTTAATTTGCATAGCCACTCCTGATTGGCTGAGGGCATGGCTTGTGGGTGTAGCAGAGACACAGAAATTTGCATATTACTCTTTTATTAGATAGGATTGGGTGGCCAGATTATTATGCATTCAGAGTTCATAATAATCTGGCCACTTAGTGTATATCCAAAGAAAATAAAATCACTATCTCAGGACATCTACTACCATGGTCATTGTACCATTGTTCAATAATCTAAGTATTTATTGATAGATGTGTGAAGAAAATGTTATTTACAAAGAATGTTAACCTTAAAAGAAGAAGGTTCTTTTTTTAAAAAATTAAATCTTTATTATTCATATTACATTTGCTTTATTATTCATATTACATCACATTTCATATTCATATTACTTTGCTTCTCTTTTTTCCCCTCCATAGCTCCCCTCCACCCAGCTCCCACCCCTCCCTCTATCCTTACCTCCCTCCCATTGACCTCATCCATAGGTGTATGATTTTTGTCCAGTCTCTTCCTGTACATCCCTCACCCCTTTCCCCCTGAGAATTATCAGTCCACTCCCTTTCTGTGCTCCTGATTCTATTATAGTCACCAGTTTATTCTGTTGATCAAATTTTTAATTCCCTTAATTTTTAGATTCACTTGTTGATAGATATGTATTTGTTGTTCATAATTTTTTATCTTTTACCTTTTTCTTTTTCCTCTTCTAAAAGAGTACCTTTCAGCATTTCATATAATACTGGTTTGGAGTTGATGAACTCCTTTAGCTTTTTCTTATCTGTGAAGCTCTTTATCTGCCCTTCACTTCTGAATGATAGCTTTGCTGGATAGAGTATTCTTGGTTGTAGGTTCTTGCTATTCATCACGTTGAATATTTCTTGCCACTCCCGTCTGGCCTGCATCATTTCTGTTGAGAAATCAGCTGACAGTCATATGGGTGCTCCCTTGTAGGTAATGAACTGTTTTCCTCTTGCTGCTTTTAATATTCTCTCTTTGTCTTTTGCTTTTGGTATTTTAATTATGGTGTGTCTTGGTGTAATCCTCTTTGGATTCCTTTTATTTGGGGTTCTGTGTGCTTCCTGGACTTGTAAGTCTATTTCTTTTACCAGATGTGGGAAGTTTTCAGTCATTATTTCTTCAAATATCTTGCCTTTCTCTAGTCTGCTGTTAGGACTCTGTATAATATTTTTTATTTCAGTCAGTGTATGTTTAATTTCTAGTTGGTTCTTTTTCATCTCTTCTTGCGTCTCACTAACTTTTCTAGGATATTCTTGAAAAACCTTATAAGCATGGTTTTGAACTCTATATCCAGTCATTTGTTTTCCTCCGTTTCTTTTGTTTGTGATCCCTTCCCTTGTCTCAGCCTTTTCTCTATGCCAAGAGAACTTCTATGTTGGATTCAGCCTTATGATACCAGAGTTGCAAAACTGCAAAAGCCTCTCTGTTGAGCTTGGAATGGGTGGAGTCTCAGGGCTTAAGGGACCGCCTTGCCTTCCAATCGGCCCTGCCCTCCATGGCCCCTGAGTCTCACGTGACTGGATAATCCCTGGAGTGGTCCCTGTGCATGTGTGCACTATTGCAGTGCCTCTAGACTGCTGCCCCACCGGTTCCCCTGTGTTCCAGGACCATATGAGTCTGGGTCCCCAAGGTTTTGCTCAAAACTGGGGTCTAGTGAAGTTAGAAGTGGCACAGTTGGGAGGGTCTGTTCCCCGCCCACTCATAAAAGCCAGTGGCACAATCAGCAGTCAGTCCTCTGTGCACAGTGCTATGCATGTGACTAGACTTCTGATCTTTTGCTGCTCCCCTAAACTTCTATGCACTTCTCCCTTTTCACAGTCCAAACTGCCCTAGTATGAGTTTCGGCTGGATCTGGGGTTTAGTCTTGTAGGATAAGGGGTTCAATGCCGTTGAGAGTCTCCGTCTCCCCCCTGCCAGAGAAAGCCAGCCAGGTACTCTGGCACCCGCTCTCTCCACACACATCTCCATACCTCAGCTTTTTGCAGCTCCTCTGGGCTCTATGAGCCCCTCTCTTTCCTTGTAGTTGTAGAATTTCCACTCAGCCAGCTTTCCTGTGGTTCTGCATGGTGTCTGTTCTTTTAGTTGTAGTTTTGAAATTGTTGTGCGAGGCAGCAGTGTAGGTGTTTACCTATGCCGCCATCTTGGATTCTCCAAAAGAAGAAAGTTCTTCCATTTGGATAGCATGGAAGAACCTGGGATACATGATAAGTCAGAGAAAGACAAATACTGTGTGGTATCACTTATATATGAACTCTGAGAAAAAGAAAGTAGAATGATACTTGCCAGGGACTGAGGGATGTTTGGAACAGACAGAGCTTGGTCATGGAAACAAATTTTCCATTATAAGATGAGTAAGTTCTGAGGATCTAATGGACAGCATGGTGACTATAGTTAATAGCACTGTGTTATATACTTGAAATTTGCTAAGAAAGTAGATCTTGTTCTCACACACACAAAGATACTATGTATCTCAAAAAATGTATACACACTGTATCAGTGTATAGCCCAATTTTAAAAATGAAATTTAATAAACATGGCCTTTATAATTATTCAAAGTGTATATATACATATTTAGGATACCCATATGTATCAAATAATGATATTGTACACTTTAAATGTATTACAGTTTTGTCAATTATCTATAATAACCTATTATAATAATAAAAGAGTAATATGCTAATTAGACCAGACAACCAAACGACCTTCTGGACCTCCTTCCAGATGAAGCTGCCATGGTGGGGGCCAAGGCAGAGGCAGTTAGGGATGATCAGGTAGGAGATGAGTAGTTAGGGGCAATCAGGCAGGCAGGCAGAGTGATTAGGGGCAATCAGGCAGGTGAATGGTTAGAAACCTGGGTTCCTGGATTGCAAGGGGGATGTCCTGTAGGCCTAACCTGGCAGTCGGACATCCCCAAGGGCTCCTGAATTGTGAGAGAATGCAGGCTGTGCTGAGGCCCCCCCCCTCCCTATGCCTGAATTTCATGCACTGGGCCTCTACTATCTCAATAAAACTGAAAGAAAGAAATCAAGGCAGTTTTTAATAATGTATAGATATAATTAATCTTCCCCATCCCCCACCCACCCACCCACACACATACATAAGAGACAGGTTGAAGGAACTCCCTTTGGCAAAATTTGAACATCAAAATCATAATACTAAAGTATTTCAACTTGTTAAATGAAATTTTCAAAAGTCCAGGGTTATAGTGTTACTAAAAAGAGAGAAAGGAGAAAAAATGGGTGAGAAAATCTAGTCATCATAGAGGAGTGCCAGCTGAAGAAATGATGGAATTAGACAAAAGGTTAATGCTTTGCACAGCAAGAAAATTGATTGCTACATATTTTGAGTGTCTTCTTTTTTTTCTAGTTATTATTATAGTTCCTAATTTCATACCATCAGTTACACAATTCTCCCTCTAAAATATTCTCATACCTTAGAACATGGCAAACTGCCTATTAGAATTATTCAAAATCATGACATCAAGTGAAAAGTCAGTGGTAGTAGTTTTCTAGTTAAAAAGATAAAATAAATGTGTATAATGTTCATATTCCTGAATGACTGACAGGGAAGCTGTCTCCTTTTAGAGTACAGGTTCTGTCAGTCAAGAGGAAAATTAGGAAGGAATCCAGCAGAATGTAGCCTTGCATACTGCAGGTGCTCCATGCTTGTTGCTAGATCACCCTATGGGGAATGAGCTATTCCACTTGGAGGGAAGAGCTGATCAGTGCCAATCAGTTTTTTAACAATGGCAACCTTCCCCAGTTATTGAATTCTCTTGACTCCATCTTTGTCAGTAGAGCTCCAGGAGTTGTCTTAAGCTATTTTCTCTAATGATCTCTCATGAACCATGGCCCCAAACTTATTTAATGCCATCCAGATCCAGACTCTCTTTGTCTACTGGTTTTACCAGAAAGCCCCAAGTCTTTCTAGGATCAACACATTTATATGTCAATACCTCTTGTTCCTAGCTAATGCTCAGTTAAACATGTCGTTTCCTAAGTATATGAAATGCTAACCTCATTAAATTATTTTATAGTCCAAGTGAAATATATTTCAATCCAAGTCCCTATAAGAGTATGCTTTATTATACATTTTCTTTTATTTATCTATTATTTATACATATCAGTTGCACATTTTTAGTTACTGGGGTATGAGATTGCCATTCAGATTCAGAAAAAAGTAATTACATTTGGCATGAGAAGTACAGAAGTATGGCTGTCTTGGTATTTTCTCATGCTCTTTTGCTATGATGAGAATCAATCATACTAGCAGCTAGTCAAGAGAATGTTCACCTGAAATGGTTCTTTTTACAAATACAAAACATAATTTTGAGTGCTGTACATCAGTTTCCAACTTAATAAGATAATCCTCTTTTCACTTCAAAGCCTGTACTCTAATCCAAACAGAAATCTCCTTTTCTCTTCTTTTTGCAAGTTACTGGATAAAGATTCTGTTATCATAATCCTATTAAAATGCATTCACTTTTGCAGTACACTTTGATAATAATGTTTATTCTTCTAAGCACCTAGGGAGAAGAGTGACAAAAGACAAATTTGTTCCAAATTTGGGGGAAAATATAATTAGAGAGGAACTATATTAAAAACTTAGAAATGAATAGCAACTAATATCCATAGTAGAAAAGAACAATCATTTATTCATGAATTAAGCTTCTGATGAACCTCTGTTTGGTAAGGATAGTAATTTTCCAATTGAAATGCCCTGTACGTGATAACATGTGTCCACACAGGAAAATGTTAGCTAAACTGAATTTCTTGAGCACTGAACTACTAACTGATCATCACCTGTGACATTTCTAATACATCACCTTTTATTGGCACTAATGGCTTTGAAGCTGCTAACACCATTTAAAAAATAAACAAATAATTAGCTTTGGCAGAAGATGGGTAAACAAAGCCATAAATAATGAATTTATTCTGTTGAGAACATTAGCTGGTACTCAGTCTCTTAGTATAGATAGTGGGCTTTCTTACCTTCATTTTGTATAGGAGCAATGAAAGTTCCTGGTGACTTTGACATTTTTGCTTTGAGTGAGGGGTTCTTTCTCTCTCAGAACCAATAGTAGTAAAGTTTAGTTCTCTATTCTTGATGCGATCATCCTGTATTCCTGTGTTGATACAATTTCATTTATGTAAAGGCTTCCTGAAATGATTTGCCATTTCTACAAGCTTTTCTCTAATTTTTTGTTTTGTTTCAAATCAAAGTGCATTTCTAAACATCTATGTATTTTACCTCTAGTATTTGGGCTTTTCATCTATTTTTATGCCAAGATTGAGGCTATCCTTTATTAATGGTTTATTTCAAGAGTGTCCAGTTCATAACACTGAGAAAATATTAACTTTGGTCTCAAAGATTCCACCTGAAAATTATCTACAAGATAGTACACACTTAGTGTTTATGTTATTTTTTTTAATATAAATGTACTCATTTGTTTTTTAAATTAAATTTAATTTTTTAAGTAGTCATCCCATGTGGTCAAAAATGGCTGCCCCCATGTGGATGCAAGATGGCCACCACAAGATGGCCTTCACAAGATGACCTGCAAGGGAGGGTAGTTGTGGGAAGTTAGGGGTGACAAGGACACTAGAGGACAGCAGTTGGGGGTAACCAGGCCAGCAAAGAAGGGAAATTGGGGTGGGGGGGACCCAGGACTGCAGGGGAGGGAAGTTGGGAGAGGATCAGGCCTGCAGGGGAGGGCAGTTGGGAACCAGCAGTCCTGGATTGTGAGAGGGATGTCTGACAGCCCATTTAAGCCCAAATTCCAGTGGGGATCGGGCCTAAAAGGGTGGTCAGACATCCCTCTAGGGGTTCCAGATTGGAGAGGGTGCAGGCTGAGCTGAGGGACACTCCCCTGCTCTATGCGTGAATTTCATGCACTGGGCCATTCGTTATTATATATCTGTAGAAAATCTGTGCAGTGTCCATTTAAATTTCTTACTGTTGTCATTCATCCTCACCCAAGGATATTTTTCCATTGATTTTTAGAGAGTGGAAGGGAGGAAGAGAGACAAAGAGAGAGAAACATCAATGTGAGAGAGACATATTGATTGGTTGTCTCCCACATGCATCCCCACTGGGGTAGAGATTGAACCCTACACCCTTAAGTCTGCCAGGCTGACACTCTGCAGAGCCAACCCAGCTAGGGCTGTCCATTTAAATTTTAAACACCTAGAAAAGTACTTCTTTTGTAGGTAAATTAGGACTTCAGCTTTTCACTTTTAGGCACTGCGTGTGGTTTAATAGACAATTATAAAGATACCTGAAACATGTCATATTTCACTCTCGAGGTATTTGGTGACTAAATTAAACAAAAGTGGAGTCGTAATAGCTATGGCTTGATTTAAGGATATTTTAGAATCTGAATTCTTCTTGACTAAAGAGCAAATATGTTTTATGGGACAATTAATGGCAAAAGTCCAAACTAAAGCTTACCATTTTGAAATTAAATATGAAATAAGTTTTATATTGTTCTTTTCTCAGCGAAGACTAAAATTCCATAATACTGCTATTTCTTATAGAAGTTTGGTAGAGATCTTCCCCGAGCTGTCATTTAATCACTCACTGTCTGCATGATGTTTTACATCTGCATTGTTGGTGGGCTGAGACACATGCATTCCTCATTTCTCTTTATATCAGGGCTACTTTAAATTCCTAGTAACTGCCGAGGCTTAAACATGCAATAGATACAATTTTTTTGAGAAATAATAATGCTGGATAGATTTAGATTCCCATTTTTGAATGGAAACCTTGAAGTGTTTTAGTTTAATGTGTATTAAAATTGCACACACTTATATGGATTTCTTTGTTTCATTTCAAGACCAACCTAGTTAGGCAGAGAGAGCCTCCATTCAGTCTCTGTGCTTCTTGGCCATGAAGCCTCAGCAGAACTGGTTGGTGGGCAGTCGACAGTTCAGAAATGAGCAAAGCAAAGGTGGCCTGTGACCTCAGTGGGTGGGGCAGAAGTATCAAGCAGAACCATTTGCTCTTCCCCAGCGTGCTTTGTGTTTTCTCCTTGGCTCCTGGAGATCTAGTTACTGTCCTTCTCCCAGTCTGATCCTCCTTGTGTTCCTTCCCTTAGGACTTGGATTTAGAAGTGAATTAACCTCACTCCTCAGTTCATCAGCACTCTCAGTAATGGCCCATAGAAGGTCCTTTTTATATTTTGTGGATTTATTTTCCTGTTAATCCCTAATCACAATTTATTCTCCCTCCCCAAGACATCCACTCAGATGTGTTTGATGTTAATATGATGATGTGTGATTCCTGTTTCTGTGTGTGTTTAAATTTGTATAAATGTTATGTTGAGGCTCTCATTCTTTTTTACATTTTCTCCTTAATACAGTTTAAATATCTGTGTGTGTGTGTGTGTGTGTGTGTGTGTGTGTGTGCACGTGCACTAGTTCATTTCTTCTAATTCTGCACAGTGTCTGTAAAACCACTGTACTTATCCATTCTCCTGCTCACTGCGTGTGATTCACTGGCCTCCCTCCCTTTCTTCACACCCTGAATTCTAGTCACACTGACTTCTTTACATTCCTCTAAAGCAGTAGAAGTCTTTGCATATCTTCCTTGGGCCCATGCTCACCGCCTATGTATTATTACACATCTTTTACATTTCTTCTTAAATGTAAATTCCTGATCTCCTCTCCAGAATATGCTTAGGCTCCTGTCCTTTGCTCACTGTACTCAGTACTCTCCTTATTGAAACTAAGGTGGCACTTGCTTATAATGCTCTATTAGCCAAAAAGCTCCCAAGGGTCTCGATCATGTCTGCTTTGCTTTGTATTGAATGGTTAACTTCTCAGTAATTAGCTCAATGTCTGGAACACAGTAGATACTCTATAAAAATTTTGTTGTTGATTGAATGAACAGATGCATAAACAAAATCAAGACGTGATGCTGAATCGCAGAAGCTCTTAATGCTCTTAATGATATGGCCAGTTGGTAATAATATCCCATTTTATTGGGAACCAAAGCTCAGAAAGATGAATTAAATTGTTAAAGTTACAATTTAACTTTAACATGAGTCATGGAGATGGGTTCAGATACATATGTCTTTGACTATATACAGTGGTGGAGGTAACAAGCAAAATATTTGTTGTAGTGATGCTTACATTCTCATAGGTGAGACAATGAGTAAGTAGACATATGGTTTTAGGTGGTATTAAAGGGCTTGAGAGAGATGTTGTGGGAGTAATGGATAATTTAAATTGGATGGTCAGGACATTTGAATAGACAAGGATGAGAAGGAACTAGTCACAGAAAAACTCAGGACAAGTGTATTCCAGGCAGAAGGAAGAGTAAGTGTGAAGGCTAGGAGAGGAGAATGGGGTTGGTGGGTTGAGGAACGAGTGGGAGGCCCCTGAGGTTGCATTGTGGTGAACAAGGAATGGTGGGGGAGATGGAGTAGATAGTTTCTTGGTGCAGATGCAGTGGAGATGAAGTATATGATTTCTTAGAGCATTTGGGCTACTCTAACAAAATCTCATAGACTGGGTGGCTTAGACAGAGCTGAAATGTATTGCTTACAGTCCTGGAGGTTGGGAAGTCCAAGGTCAGGGTGGCAGCATGTTTGGGTTCTGATGAAGACCCTTTTCCTGGTTTCAGAGTGCTGACTTCTCATTGTATCCTCACATGACAGAAGGGGCAAGAAAGTGCTTTTAGGTCTCTTTTATAAGAGAGCACTAATCCCATTCATGAGGGAAGGCCTTCCAAATTCCTTACTTCCTTATGCCATCACCTTGGGATTAGGGTTCAACATATGAATTTGGGGTGAGCATGAGCATTCAGACTATGACAGATGAATAGTTTAGGCAGCACATCACATAGGACCTTATAGGCCATGGTGAGGACATTGTGAGTGTGTCAGAAAGCCGTTGGGAAGTTTTAAGCCAGGGAGCTACATGACCTGACTTGTGTCTTACACAGATCATTTTGGGTGATTATAGCAGCAAAAAGATTGGAATGTAGTAGCTGTGGAAATGATGAAAAGTAGTCAGATCTGAAATATATTTCAAAGTAGGACAAATATGAATTGCAAATTGGTTGAATGTGTGTGTTTGGAGGAAGAGAGGAGATTGGGGAAGGGGGAGGTGAGTGAAAGGAAGGAACCACTTTGAGCTGCCTGTAGGAAATGATGCAGCCATTGACTGAAATGAGAAAGACTGAGGATGGAACAGATTTCAAGTAGAAAGTCAGACACTGAGACTTGTCTTGGACATGCTTGGTTTGAAATATCTCTAGACATCCAGGGGTCTTGTCAAATAGGAATACAACCCAGGCCATGGAGGAAAGGTTAGGTCTTGAGATATAAGTGTGAGAGCTGTGTTCGTAATGGTAGTTCTAAATCCAGGCCCCAGGAAGTGAGGTGAGTTAGAGAAGAAAGAGAAGAGGGCTAAAGGAATGTTCAGTGAGGTAGGGGAGAAGAGAGAAGAAAGTGTTCTAGAACAGCGGTTGCCAATCTTTTGGACCTCACGGACCACCAGTGGTCCACAGAGCACCAGTTGGTGACCACTGTTCTAGAAGGAAGGTAGTCAGCTATGCCATATGCTGCTAGGTATCATAAAATGAGGAAGGTGTTGACTGAATTTGGCAAAAACTGTGCTCATTGATGACTTTTCCAAGACCCACTTCTCATGCCGTGGCCGAAAAGCTAGAATACATGCTTTTTGATTTGTTGTTTGTATTTTTATATGTCAAATCCTGTTTTAAAGGCATCAGAGGATTCTGTTACTAAATACCACTTTCTAGAAGGAAGTCATTTTGTGAAGTCCAATATTGTTTTACTGCGAATTAACGCCCCCTAATTTTTCTAATAAACTTGTGATTCATGTAGCGGGTATTACTTATTTTTTCTTAAGTAAAACTCTAATTTCTTTATCTGACCTACCTAACTGCTTGATGTGCTTAAACACTTTAAATTTATTTTCTTAAAAATGACCATCTACTAGTTAATGAAACTTCTGTCCAGTGTATTTAAGGGCAGTGCTAATGAACCTCACAGGTATATTAATAAGCTTGTAAGTAGTATAAGTCTGGTAATAATAATGATTATTTATTAAGCATTTACCAGGTACCAGGCATTGTTCTAAGTGCTTTACATTTATTTACTCATTTAATCCTCACAACAACCTATGAGCTAAGTACTATTATTCTTACATCATGTGGATGATTGTAAGTACTATCAGGACCCAGTAAGGGTAAGCAAATTGTCAAGGTCAATACCTAGAGCCTGAGCTTTCTAAGCACCAGGATAGAATGCCTTCATTTCTTCATTCTCTCATTGGGTGCTCTCCATGTGTTGGGCAGTGGTGATGCATAAGGATAACAGGCTTCCACACCCTAAGAATAGCTCATGCTTATCAGGGTTTTCCTGAATAGTTATGTGAACTGAGAATGTACATGTTGCATCTGTGGTTTTTCTAGAAAATGTTTTAGAAAACAACTTGATAGGCATGTAAAAAAAAAACTTTAATATTGGGTTGGCAAAGATGACACTAGTTCAAGATAATGAAATAAGAACTTGCATAATGTAAGTGCCTGCCATGAGCCCGAAGAAGCTGCCATTGTGATTGCTGTTTCATTTAGAGGTTGTAAATATTGACGAATTGTGATTAAATTTCCCAGCTCCCCTTTTTTTTTTGTCAGCAAGAAGGACACGGAAGATCTGGTTAAAATTAATTACTTGATTTGCATGCATTTTGTTGATCACTCATTCCCTGCAAACCTGAATCTTTTCTCATCTTGTAGAATAAAATAGATTTTAAAGATGGCAAGAAGACTAAAGGAGATAAAGGCTTGAACTTGTAATAGTGTGTTTCTTTAAAAGTAGATGCAATTCTTTGGCCTCTCTGATGTTTGATTTTGGGGGTTGAAGAGGAGTTTCCCCTTCCCTATATAAATGGGTGATAAGAAAAAAACACAAAAAGAGGTGTTTTTTTATTGTTGTAAAAATACTTTATATTCTATTTGATTATTATATTGAGTCTTTATTAAAAAAACACACACAGTAACTTATATAGTTGTATTAGCTGCAGTGATTTATTGGTTAATTTCAAGCCCCAAGACACCTGTCATCCTGAAGTCCTCCCACAACTACCTCCAGTCACAGAAGCAACTGTTTGCAGTCACATCTGGACAATGTTCTAACCAACTGAGCTACCTCCTTTAAACACATCATCTAATTTAATCGTTCCCAATAACCCTGAGAGGTGGATTTAAAAAAAAAAATCACTCCTAATTTACCAGTGACAAGCACTGAGCGGAACCAGAGTTTTTGACATGGGCATATCCGCTCATCTCCAGTATTAGAGCAATCTGGAACCCAGGTGCAATGAAATGAGGAGGTTCAAAGTTGTTTGCCTTCCTGCTGTGTTTGTTATGCTTTTTTCCTTTTGTGGGCTAGAAGGGATTAGTTCCCCTACAAGGCCTTTTTCCAACTGTGCTAATTTGAATATGTAAATCCATCCTTTCCCTCAGGCTCACTTGAGGAGAGTAGAACATTTATAAGGAAATGAACATACAACTCACAAGGGTTAATTCTTGGACTACTAAGGAGCCTTATGTTAATTACATTTACAGTCTCAAATAGGGAGACAACTGTACTTGAATAGCCAAATTTAAAAAACAGCAAATATAATTTCTCAAAGACTAAGAAAGCATATAGTGCCATGGGCTATTTTTTTTATTGCTTTAACTAAAATTATGCCTGTTTTTGTGATTTTGTGTTGTATGCCAGTTAAAACTCTACTTTTCTAGCAAGAAAGTATGTGTCTGTATATATTTCTGAACATGGAACTGGGACACGTAGACTAATAAAGGATTTGTCTAATTGGTGATTTATTTACACACCAGATGTTCATCAAATCCACTTCAGTATTTAAAATAATAAGTAAACAAAACAAAATTCCCACCTTTCCTAAGAAGAATGAAATCAGAGGTTGGCATACCAAACACCTCTAATATTTATAAACATTAATAACGTGGATTATGTGTGAAGCTTCACTTCTTTCTTTGGCAACAACATCTGAGAGGGTTTTATTATATTTCATAGTCATGCATATAAACGTTGATAGAAATGTAGTATTCTAGCAATCAAATGTGTTTTTTAAAACGTTTTGCTTCTACTTCATGCTTTAGCAATGTCAGACTTTTTATAGTTTCCTGAACAGTAGAGCTCAGAGGTGGAAATGTAGGCTACAAATCCCTTGTTTCTGGTTTGACCTAAACTTTGCCACTTATAAACTGTAGGATCCCAGGCAGATGAATCTCTCTAAGGTTCAGATTTCTCCTCAATAAAATGGGGGATAGGTCTGTTTTAAAGATTAAATGAAATAATACACCTGAAGTGTTTAGCACAGTGCCTGGCACACAGATCCGCTCAGTGAAGATGAACTATTATGATGATCATCACTATTATTGAATTATATACTGTTTTATCCTTATGTAACTTTGCATCTGTGCTTCATGTGCATCTTCCCCTTGGGCTCCTTCCGAGTGAACTCCTTTTCCTTTTCTCAAAGCTGGCTAGAATGTCACTTCCTCTGGGAAGTCTCTCTTCACCTCTAGCCCAGGTATAATAACTTGTTCCTCTGCAGGGCTCCTTCCTTACCTGGTGCTTGATGCTGCTGGTCCATTAGATGCCCTGCCATGATGATGGTTTATGGAGTCAATCTCCTCTCCTTGTCTAGACGGTGACCATTATGAGAAACTGTTCTTTCGTGTTCATTGTTGTATCCCCAGCGCCCAGTGCATTACCTCGCAGACAATGGACACTCCACGGATGCTTACTCAGGTGAATTTCTAACAGACAAGTGGAGCTGTGCTGCACTTGATGTGAAAGAGACTAAGGACTGTGAATCTGAAAATCGAGGACATTTAACAATAAAACAATTTTTTTTTCCCCACTCGCTGCATCAAGTTGAGATGGTTTCCATACTCAGAAAAAAGGGAGAGGATAAGATCTGAAATTGTGGTCAAAAGGATTTTCATGTGACATTGGACACAATGGAACTTAAAAGAAAATGACTGGATCCCTTATGATGATAGAAAAAGCTAACAGCAGACCTTATTCGTGTGGTTTTGCAAGACATAATTTCATGTTTGTCCCAGGCCTCAACTCCTCTTGCTACATATCTCCAGGCGGCTGATATTCCCACCCTGTGGTGTAGTCCTCACTGGAGACTTATATGTAACTGCCACAGTTTTTATTTACATTTATGATTTTTATATTCTCCATAAGCTCTAGAACAAGCGTTTATAAATACAGAGTGTCCTCTAACCTCTTAACAGGAAATGATGGAGTACATTAATGGTGGGGGATGGAGTTCAAGTATTAAAATGATACTGTAACTTGAAATGATATGAAATGATCTAATTGTCTTGTCTGGGTAACTCAGTTAGTTGGAGCATTGTTCTGATTTGCCAAGGGTGCGGATTCTGTCCCAGGTCAGGGCACATATAAGTGTCAAACAGTGACAGCATAAATAGGTGGAAAAATGACTCTCTCTCTCTCTCTCTCTCTCTCTCTCTCTCTCTCTCTCTCTCTCTCTCTCTCTCTCTCTCTCTCTCTCTCCCTTCGCCCCCTCTCCCTTCTATTTCTGCCCCCTCCTGCTCTTTAAA
>PVJN01011790.1:0-22474 GCA_004026805.1 Lasiurus borealis
TGTGGCCCCGGCCCGCGCCGCGCTCTCTCCCCCAAACCGCTGTGGTCCCGGCCCGCGCCGCGCTCTCACCCCCAAAACAGCTGTGGTCCCGGCCCGCGCCGCGCTCTCACCCCAAACAGCTGTGGGTCCCGGCCCGCGCCGCTCTCTCACCCCCAAAACAGCTGTGGGTCCCGGCCCGGCCCGCGCTCTCCCCCCAAACAGCTGTGGGTCCCGGGGCGCGCACCAAGGGGGACCGGGGCGGCTGCAAGTCCGAGAGAGAGAGCGCCCCGCGGGGGCGGGAGACGGGTCCCGCTGCACCCCAGGGCTCCCCCCTGCTCCGGCCGCTGGCACAACGCATTCCAGGTGGCAAACCGGAGAAAGGGGACCCCCCTTCACGTACCCGCCAGAAGGATCAGGGCCCCGCGTCTCCCCCAACCCCCTCCCAACACCCCCTTTGCCGCAGAGCAGCGCCCAAGCCCCAGAGGAGCCCCCTCTGTGGCCTGGGGAACCGGGGCCCCCGCTGCCGGCTCGCCTCCAGGGGCGGCAGGAAGCCCCGCCCGCCGCCTGCAAAGTTTGGGCGCGTCCACGCCCCGGCGCGGCGCCAGGACCACCTCGCCCGCCCGGCAGCCCCTCTGGCTCCCGGGCCGCCGCTTTGGGGGTTCCCTTCACCTGCCCAGGTGTCGGGGCGCGGGGTCTTGGAGACCTGGGAGGTGAGGGGGGGGCAGGAAGAGCTGCTCGGCTCCCCATTCCCCACCCCCGTTTCCTACAAGGGGATGCGCGCACCCCCACGGGGGCCACCCCACCCCCAGAGCCCGCAGATGGTCCCCAGGCGCGGGGTACGGACGCGGCCACTCACCGCGCACCGGCCCCGCTCCGGGTCCCGCTCCCTCCAGCCCCGCTCGCAGCCGCTCAGGAAGGGTTTGTGGGGGACCACCGGGGAGGCTTCCGGAGAGGCGGGGAGGCCGCCGGACAGGAAAGGCGTCTGTCTGCCCCGGGCGGGGGCGGGGGGCGCTAGCGAGGCCGCGGGCTGGGGGACCTGTTGCCGCCGCCCGGCTCTGTAAGTGCGCCTTCAAGTCCAAGTTCCTCCCAGGTCCTCACCTGCCCCGGGACAGCGCGCGGCCAGGTGCCCGGCAGGGACCCTGCGGGCTTTAAAGAGACGGAGCCCGGGTGCTGGACGCGCTCCCATTCGGCCACACCGGCCCCAGGCACGTGGGCTGCAGGGGTTTCCCCGCCTGCCCTGGGCGCAGCACCCACCTCCCCTCCGCCTTGCGCTCCGCACCCGCCTCTCCTCCCCCCTGCACTCAGCACCCACCTCTCCTACCCACACCCACCTCCCCCTCCCCCCTGCGCTCCGCACCCGCCTCCCTTCCACCCTGCACTCAGCACCCACCTCTCCTCCCCACACCCGCCTCTGCCCTGCGCTCTGAACCCGCCTCCCCTCCCCTGGGCAGAGCCCTCCACTGGACTCCACCTCTGTCTGGCTCCAACTCTGCCCATGGACGCCCCCAGCCGAGGCAGACTTTTCACAAATGATTTCCCAAAACGAAACATCACCCCCAATCCTCGGGCCCCTCAGTGTGTGCCAGTCACAAGGCTGGTGGCCAGAGCCGCCAAAGGGCACACAGCCTCCTTCTCCCAGGCGCAGGCAGACGGGAAACGCACTGTGTCTAATCCATCTCTCCTGGCGGGTCTCTCCGGGCTGGGGGCTGCCAGCCACCTGGGGCACCTTCCGCCAGGAGGCTCCCACTCCCCGCTGGGCACCTCCTCCCACTGCCCGCCGCCTGTCCTGTCTGAGAGGAAACACCAGGAGCATGAAGGAAAGAGCTGGCGAGATGCGGCCAGCTCCCTGCAGGTGTGTCGTGTTTGGAAGGCGGACAGAGAGATGGATGGACAGACAGATCCCTGAAGGATGGACAGGGACACGAAATCGGGGCTCTTTCACTTTCCCAGAATCTTCCCGACCAGGGCTGGTGCCTGGCAGGTGTGCCTCAGTGGTTAGGGAGTTGCCAGCGGATAGAAGGGTGGCGGGCTCATGTCAGCCCAGGGAGCCAGGAGGGAAGATGTGTTCTCTCTCTCTCTCTCTCTCTCTCTTTTCCTTCTTCCCTTCCACTCTCTCTAAAAATCCATGGAAAAATATCAGTGAAGGAGGATTTAAACACACACACACACACACACACACACACACACACACACAGCAGGTGCTGGCGACTTGGACTTAAAGTTGAAACTCCTCCTGAACATGCATCTTTCCGGGACAACAAGCGCCAAGGCTTCATGGGTGTTCGCGCTGAAGGAGGCCCGGTGCTAAGTGCTTTGCGTGCATCATTTTATGTGATTTTAGCACCAGCGGCCGCACACACTCTCTCCGTCTTAAGGAGAAGGCTACAGTCATCTCAGTCCTTTGTCCCAAGTCCCAGAGCCGGTGAGCGAGGCACTCATTTCAAACCCTCATCTGGCCTCCACCGCCCTAACACAGGAGACCCCCAAAGATGGTGACACCCTCAAGCCCTGGGCTCCCCCGCAGACAGTCTGCTCCAGCCTTTTTTTTTATCCATTTCATGACCCCCAAAGCCTACCCTACCCAGGCCATCGTAGGTGCCCTACCGGTAGATGAATAAATAACAAACACAGGCTGAAACCGATTTGGCTCAATGGATAGAGGGTCGGCCTGCGGACTGAAAGGTCCCGAGTTTGATTCCGGTCAGGGGCATATATCTTGGTTGCGGGCACATCCCCAGTAGGAGGCGTGCAGGAGGAGGCTGATCGATGTCTCTCTCTCTCTCATCGATGTTTCTCTCTATCCCTTTCTCTTCTTCTCTGTAAAAAATCAATAAAATATATTTTAAAAAAAACACAAAAAAAAACACAGGGCACAATATTAAGATCCAGTCTGAGCAGTCTTGGGCAGACAGAGACCAGACCCCATGATCTGTTCGGTTCCAGTTTGGCTTGGGGCCTGGAACACGGTCTCACTAATAAAAAGACGTGGACAGGAAGCCCGGAAGGCTAATCAACAATCTTAATTGCTCTGACCATTCACTGTTTGGTTGAGACATTATTAGCTGAAGCTTGAAGCGGCCTCCACCTCTATTTGTCTTATATTTTTATGTTATTGAAATTTCCTGCCTAAAGGCTATAGGTGTGTCCCAAAGTCTCAATAAAAGGGAGAGCAAGGCCAGAGCCAGGGAGTCTTCTCACTAGAGGAAGGCTCCCACCTGGCCGCCCAATATTCCCAAATTAATGCTTTTCTAGTCTCTTTTCATTTGCGTGCGGCCTCCTCCAGAACCCGAACCCTGGACCACGCGGGACGTGAAAGGGGTTTCCACAGGGACCCCAATCCTATAGCCCTGCATTTTTAATTTCGATGCCACCTGTTCTATGCAAGGAGAAAAGAGGGTGAGGTTATGTCCATACACACACACAGGCATTAGATGCAAAAATTAAGTCTCCCCCTCTGACACTGCTCCTCCTTCTTCCTGCCCAAATGAAATCTAAGCAGGAGGCACCATGGCACCCAGCAAGAGGCAGGAGATTCACTCCGGTTCCATCACTACCTGCCGGTGTCACAGACCCCCAGGCCTCCACATTCCTCCCTGGACCAGGAGCCCGGGCTCAGTGACCACCTGGGGCTGGAGGCCTCCACGAGGACAGCACAGACAGAGAACATCTCTGTCACCCACCACAGACAAGTCTGCTCGGCAGTGCTGGGTCAAATAGTGACCCCCAGTAAAGGGAAATTTCACTACCACGGGGATAAGAAGATGGAGTTTCAGCAAAGTGATCAGGGTCTGTGACACTGGAAATGAGGTGTTGATTGAGGTGAATTATTGTCAGATTACCCAAGGCATGGTCATTCAACAATCTGAACCAAGTCTTTGACAAGATGTTTCTTATGAAGGACTTTGGGTATTTTTATCTGAGTTACTAAGACTAAAACAAAATAGGTTAGAAGGATATTAATTACTCTAAGAGAAAGACAGCATGTGCGTCCCTTGATTCTGCATTGATTAATACTTATTAAAATGTATTTTCATTGATTTTAGAGAGGAAGGGAAAGAGAGAAAAACAGTGTTGTATTAATCTGACAATTCCTACCACAAACAACTATGTTAAAAAAAAAAATGACCAACAAAAATAGCAGTTTATGACCCTTTAGAAAAACAGGACTGGGGGATTTCCGGTCACGACGGCAGTAGGTAAATGCAGTGCCCTCATCCTCCCACAACCAGAGCAAAATTATGAGTAAACTACAGAACAACCATCGTGCAGAACCATCTGAAATCTAGCCTGATGAAAGTCCTACAACTACAAATTTAAAGAAGCCACATACAAATAGCTTGTCTTGACTCATGCTTCAGACTTTCCTAAAACCTTTCAAACAAGCAGACTTGGTATGGTCCATACCTCTCCCTGTGTGGCCCTAGGCCTGCACTAGTGGAAGCTAGCCTTGGTTCGCAGTTTGGCCACTCCTGGGCACCTCCATGCCCAGCACAAGTACTAGCCATCTGCAGATTGCTTTGTAGCTCACGTATGGTGTCAGATGGGTATGAGATATACTGGGACAATCACTGAGTAAGTTATATGATGTCTAGTTACTGGGATGTACACCTGAAACTAATGTGACATTGTATCTAAACTGTAATAGAAAAAGAATATTTTTTTAAAAAGAATGCAGGACTAAAAAGCATGTGCATTTGTAATTTTGATGGCTATTGTCATACTTTTTAAGGGATCCTCTATTTTATACTTCTATCTGCTATATATTGGAATTCCTGCTTTCTTACATCTCCTCATCCACATATTATATCATCAAACTCTTTGATCTTTGACAATATGAGAAGTAAAAATACTAAATCTAATTTGCATTTATCTTAGAGCAAGATTAAATATCTTTTCCTATAAGATATAACAGCAATAAGATTTTATATTTTTCTTCAAAAAATTAAATATGGAAATGCCATTTGACCCAGTGATCCCATTGCTAAGAATATAGCCTAAGAAACCGGAAACACCAATTAGAAAGAATATATGCACCCCTATGTTCATAGCAGCACAATTTACAATTGCTCAGATCTGGAAATAGTCCAAGTGCCCATCAGTAGATGAGAGGATACAAAAGCTGTGGTTCATTTATACCATGGAATACTATGCAGCAGTAAAAAAAAAAGGATCTTTTACCCTTTGAGACAGAACGGAAGGACCTGGAGAGTATTATGCTAAGTGAAATAAGTAAGTCAGAGAAAGACAAGTATCACATTATCGCACTCCTATGTGGAATCTAATAAACAAAATAAGCTGATGAACAAAATAGATCCAGAGACATAGAAGCATGGAACAGACTGTCAAATCTCAGAGGGAAGGCGGGGGTAGGTTAGTAGTTGGGAAGAGATCAATCAAAGAACTTGTATGCATACATGCATAATTTAGGGACCCATACAACAGTGTGATGAAGATGGGGGTGTGGGGAGAGATACGGAGATGCAGGCCAGAAGGGCATCAGTGGGGAAAAAAGGAAGACATATGTAATACCTTCAACAATAAAGTTTTAAAGTTAAAAAAAAAGATTTTATCTTTTCTGTGAACTTTTCTCAACGATTACTTTATATGTAAAAGCTTCTCAAAATGAATGTTCTCTAGTAGAGATCATTTCATTTCATTTCTATCATTGGGTCAAAGATGACCTCAAGCACATTGTTGTCCTATAGGATAGTGACAAATTTTGCAACTATTACTAAAACTTCATGCCTGGCTGGTGTGGTTCAGTTGGTTGGGCATCATCCCACAGACCAAGAGGTCACTGGTTCGATTCCTGATCAGGAGACATGCCCACGTTTTGGGCTCAATCCCAAGTAGGGGGTGTGCAGAAGGCAGCTGATTGATGTTTCTCTCTCTCTTCCTTTCCTTTCTCTAAAATCAATTAAAAAAAAATCATGTCAGCATTCCTAATTGACTATATAAAGGTCTGTTCTTCAAAGGACCCTCTGAACCAATCATAACACCTTACTGGTTCATCATTAACTAATGAATTGAGTAAAATCTCTGATATGTGTCCACTATATATTTGCTTGGGAATCGTGTTTTCAGTTCCTTTAAAATTATAATGTAGAAGCCTTAGTGAAGCTTATGATCTCTAGGAAGGCAAACAGCAAATCTTAAAACATTATTTTTGTAAATTAAAATGCAAATAAGTGCTGGAAGTAGGAAAGGCATAAGGTGATAATGCATTTGGGACAGAGATTCTGCAAGCCTCACCCCAGAGGTTCCTGCTAACTTTTCTTCCAATCCTCTCCCCACTCGGAACACTCTGGGACTAGAGCAGCGGTTCTCAACCTGTGGGTCGAGACCCCTTTGGGGGTCGAACGACCCTTTCACAGGGGTCGCCTAAGACCAGCGGAAAATGCAGATATTTACATCACGATGCATCACAGTAGCAAAATTTCATGGTTGGGGGTCACCACCACAGGAGGAACTGTATGCAAGGGTTGCGGCCTTAGGGAGGTTGAGAACCACTAGACTAGAGGCTCTAATGAACTGCCAGGGACAAAAGGAGATCATTCGAAAGTTAGGTTACAATCACCGTTAGACTGCTGAGAACACACAGCGGTTTGTTCTTTTTAATTAACAGCCGTAAGGGTGATAAAGATCAGGCACAGCGGCTGGGCTGTAGGCTCCGATGCTTACAAGGTGTGCTTCTCACCTCCATCTGAGAGTTTATGAGAAACCACCTTACCCAGGAAGGATGGGGAGGGGAGGGGAGCATGGATGCAGGGTTGGCGGGGAGTATGTGTGCCAACTTGGAGATGGATAGAATGGAGAGGCTGACTAATCGCTTCCTTCCCATTAACTGGGTAAATCCACAATGGTTTTCATTATGGGAGGGAAGAAAATTACAAAGGAGATGAGACAGAGGGACTGGCAGCTCAATTTTCAATGGCCTCGTGAGAAAGAGCCTGGCACGTAACAGGGCTTCCATAAATCTCTAAAGAACACAGAGGAGCAAAGTGATGCTGTAAGTGTAGAAGAAGACAAATAGATGTCTGGCAGCGGGAGGGTGCGGAAGGAGGAAGTGGACCGGGCGGTGCGGTGTGCTTGCCGCTGCCACCCCTTGATTATCTGAGCCGAGTGCTCGCCACACAGTCTCTTCTTCAATGGAACCCTCCTGAGGGAGTACTATTACCCCATTTTCCAGAGAAGGAAACTGAGTTTCACAGAGCCAGGCTCATCTTTCTCAGTCTCCTAATAAGACTAACTGTTGCCGAAACCGGTTTGGCTCAGTGGATGGAGCGTCGGCCTGCGGACTGAAGGGTCCCAGGTTCGATTCCAGTCAGGGGCATGTACCTTGGTTGCGGGGGCATCTCCAGTGGGGGGCGTGCAGGAGGCAGCTGATCGATGTCTCTCTCTCATCGATGTTTCTGACTATCTCTCTGCCTGCCTCTCTGTAAAAAAAATCTATAAAATATATTTAAAAATTTAAAAAGACTAACTGTTACCACTCAAACAAGGCCACCATCACGCTCAATATTTCATTTCCCCTGGAAGATAATTCCCCTCTGATCAAAGGGACCCACACCCTGAAATGTGCCATGGAGGCAGCCGGGGAAGAGGCTCCAGGCCTCCTTCTCCATCCTCCTTAAGACCCCAGCTCCCTGCTCCAGCTGGTCAGACGGGAGACAGACGCAGAGACAGTGCCTGCCTCCACCCGGATGGCACCTCCGAAAGGCTCCTGCCCGTCCTTTATCACATGCAGCTGCAATGTTTACATTCCCATAAACTGTAAGCTCTGCACGGGTGGGGTCTTTATCTGCTTTGTTTGTTACAATAACCCCCTCCCCCAGCATGGAGTGGGCACTCAATCAATACACACCGAGGGAATGACGTGGTCAAAGCACCCTCACCTGGGTTCAATCCTGCCCTACAACTTGGGGGCTGAGTCACTTTAGACCAGTGGTTCTCAACCTTCCTAAGGCCGTGCGACCCTTGCATACAGTTCCTCATGTGGTGGTGACCCCCAACCATGAAATGTTGCTACTGTGATGCATCGCGATGTAAATATCTGCATTTTCCGATGGTCTTAGGCGACCCCTGTGAAAGGGTCGTTCGACCCCCAAAGGGGTTTCGACCCACAGGTTGAGAACCGCTGCTTTAGACCCCTTGCTTGGTCTCTCTGGACCTGTTTCCTACAGAAAATGGGCCTCACTGTGCCTCCCCCTGCCTCCAGGGGTTTTACGAGGACAGTGAGGCCTGAAATGAATCCACAAAGAAAATGAAATGTGATCATGTCCAGAGGTCTGGATACCTAGTAAGTGCTAACTTCCTCTTCCTCCTCTTTTTTCGCTCTTTCTCCCGCCCTTTCTCTACAAATATTGATTGAGTGCCTCCTCCTGGGCCAGGTGTCACCTCAAGTGTGCAGGTCACAGCGGGGACCACGACAGGAAGGCGGAGCTTACCGGCTGGTTTGGGAGACAGACAGAAAAACTGGAAAGCAAGTCCAAAGACCAGATCATTCCCGGTGGCGCTGAGAACTACAAACCGAGCAGAGGGAATGGGGGACAGGAGAGGGGGTGTCTGAGGCAGGTCCCCATGTTAATGTAAGCGGGCGTCTCTTTTGCTCTGAGCCTGTGGACCAATGCTAAGTGCCAGCCGGGGTCAAGAGCGGGGTGTTTGAGAGTGGACTCTGCCTTCTACCAGAGACCTGGGCTGAGGGAGCCAGCTCCTGCCTCCGGGCCTCAGTGTCCCGACCGGAGAGTGGGGTCTCTGAGAGTCTTCCCGCCTTTTTAGTCCCCTGAGGTCAGCTCTGTGTCTAAAGCAAGTCTGGGATTCGCAGGGAGCTTCATATTTTTTAAAAAATATATATTTTACTGATTTTCTACAGAGAGGAAGGGAGAGGGATAGAGAGTAGAAATATCGATGAGAGAGAGACATCGATCAGCCACCTCCTGCACGCCCCCCACTGGGGATGTGCCCGCAACCAAGATACATGCCCTTGACCTGAATGGAACCTGGGACCTTTCAGTCCGCAGGCCGACGCTCTATCGACTGGGCTGAACCGGTTTCGGCGGGAGCTTCATATTTTACTCCAGGAAACAGCCGTTACGTTCCTTGTGAACAGACACCCTGCCGTGCCGCTGGGCAGCTGGGGGAGCCAGTCCTTGCTGAGTGTCACACGAAGGCCAGGGACCCGGGGCTGTCACTCGTTGTGAGTGCCTGGCTGTCATTAAGAGGCTCAGGAGAGCTTAGGGGAAGCTCCCCACCTCCCTGCCTCCTGAGTCAGCTTCCATTCGGCGCCAGCCCCTGGATGCCCTCTGGAGCGGCCAACACCACACATGGCGTGGACTGTGGCGTCTCAGAGGCCTTTGCAATAATCATGCATCCAGGAGGCACTTCTCTGCAGCAGGTTCTAGAAGCCTTTTTTTGTTTTTTTAAATGACAAGAGTGTCCCTGCAGGCTCAGCTCCAGGTGAAGGTGTAGCCGGCTTGGGAGGAAGAATGTGGGTTTTGTGGGCAAACAGTCTTCCAACCAAAGCCACGTCTACAGCGTGTGGTGTGGTCTGGGCACGCTGTCTCAGACTTCCAGTTCTGCCATCGACAAGATGAAAACAGCAGCACTTGCTTTACAGCTATCGTGAGGACGTTAGGAGTGGATAGCATTCTTGCTCACAAACATTCCCTCCTGACCCTCTTCTCCGAGGCTGCTCCTTCCGGTTCCTCTCGGGGTCTCTGCCCACCTGCTTGCTCCATCTCCACCCCAGCTTTCCACTCTCCACATCTTCCCCATTCTCCCTCTGCCCCACGTGGCTCCCTGAGGGGTGCAGAGCTGTGGGTGTCTCTCTTTCGCCATGGTGACACCCTCTGTCAGAGGGCTATAGCCACTAATGAGCTCTAGAACACCAGTTCTCAACCTGTGGGTCGTGACCCTATTGGGAGTCGAACGGCACTTTCACAGGGGTCGCCTAAGACCATCGGAAAACACAGGTATTTACATTATAATTCATAACAATAGCAAAATTAGAGTTTCGAAGTATGGTTGGGGGTCACCACCACGTGAGGAACTGTATTAAAGGGTCGCGGCATTAGAAAGGTTGAGAACTGCTTTAGGGCAAACTACTGCACGGAATGCTGGGTAACAGCAGCCCAGTGGTAAGCGTTCATTCATCTGCACACAGAAAAGCCACAGTCACGATGCGCTACAGACATAAGAATGGTGTCCCTTGTGCAGGACCCTCGCCATGAATGGAGCTCGCAGGGCTGGGCAGTGCTGTGGGTGAGGCAGGGAGTGAGCAGGGAGTGAGCGTGAGGCCTCGGAGATGCGGACACTGTCGTGGACTTTACAAACACTGGCCCGCAAGCCGCCCTCGGCTTCCTCGGACAGGTCAGAGCTAGAACATGGAAGCCATGATACTCCTTCATGAACAGGGATGAGGGCTGGACTGACTGCAGAAACCCGGGAGACACCGGCAGGGTGAGGCATGAATCCCCAACGACCGGCAGGGGAAAAGAGGCTTGGGGGTCGGTCGAAATCAGAGATCAGGGTGAAAGGTAAAGGGACGGAGGGTTTGAGATGGCGACGTGGCCTTGGCTGCTGCGTGCCGGAGCAGTGTCAGGCTAGGGAGCTTTGTGGAATTCATCTTTTTTAAAAAAGAAGGTGCTTCACATGGAAAGAGTGTGAAACTGAGGACTGTACAGCGGTACCTCGAGATACGAGTGCCCTAACATACGAGACTTTTGAGATACGAGCTGTCGAGAGAGCGATTTTTGCTTTGAAATACGAGCAACATTTGAGATACGAGTCATCGCGTGGATCGGCCGCTGCACACGACCCACCCGTTTACCGCGACTCGAGCGTCCAATAGTTTCCCACGCCTCAAGGTAACGGAACGAATTAAACTCGTATCTCGAGGTACCACTGGATTTGACTTTGGAGATTAGCGTTGGTTTTCTTGGCCCTGTCTGGCACAGAGGGCTCTGGCACTGAACTGAGGAGGAAGTAATTTGTCTATCTCTCCATCGTTACACCCTGAGAGCATTCCCAGGTTCAGGGCAGGCTGGCCCCACGTGATGCAGACAGCTGTCACCGACATGGCCCTCAGTGCTCAGCAAGTTGGCCCCTGGGGCCCTGTGTCCTTGCTCAGGACCTTGGGTCCCCAGAGAGAACTGAGAGCCATGTGCCTGAGGACCCTGAGCAGGATCAGGGGGGGCTCTGGCGCCCTCTGAATGTGGGGGGCTGGGGCCAGCTCCTCTGTGCAGAAACAGGCCAGCAGCTGGCTGACTGGGACGCAGCCTGTGTGCTCAGAACTGAGGTGTGTGAGAGGGGATCTAGCTCCAAGCCCCCCAGATACTGTTCCCGTCACAGAAAAAACTGTCTTCCTGAACCCCACATCCTTCTCTCTCTCTCTCTTTTTAAATCCTCAATCCAGGATATGGTTTTCATCGATTTTAGAGAGAAGATGGGAGAGGGGGAGAGAGAGAAACACCTATGTGAGAAAAACATCTATTGATTGCCTTCCAGACGTGCCTGAAGGGGGATTAATCTCGGACCCACGACCCTTCTGTGCATGGAACAATGCTCTAACCAATTGAGCTACCCTGGCCAGGGTTCTTCCATCTCTTACAGGAAATTCAGCTCCTTCATGATCTTACGAGACCATGGTTATATATGTGGTCGGTCACTGACCAAAACCTTGTTCTGGGCACGTGGCTATAGGCCAAACATTCATGCGGCCCGCCAGCCACGAGTTTGACATGCTTGCGGGAGGCTGTTTTATCTGGGTATCCCCAGCGGAGTGGACGCAGGATCACACAGAAAGCCTGCTGCCCTCCCTCTGCCTGCAGCCTGCCTGTGAGGTTCTCAAAGGGAGCAGGCCGCAGGGGGAGGGGCAGGCGGGCTGCTGGGGAGGCTCTGTCCTCCTTCCCTCTTTCTCAGAACTCCCGGGGCCTGGCAAAGCCTCCGAGCTGGCAGAGGTGTGAGCCGCTGAGGGTCTGTGAAAACCACCTGGCACCGGGCCTTGAACCTGAGGCTGCAGCCTGGTTAAGGGCTGGGACATGGATGCTGACCTTGTACGCAAAGAGGTGGGGGTCTCTGTGCCATTCTGGACAGAGGATTTGTTGCCTTTTTTTTCCCCCCAGATTCTCAGAACTGACCTGAGTCATCAGCCTACCTATGTAAACATGGGGGTGGAGCAGAGAAATAACTCACCCAGGATCAAAGAGACCTCAGATCTCCTCTTGGACAGAGCTCAGCTGCTGGCCCCGCCCTTGAACTCTTTTTGCCAGGTCCCTGGGAACTTTTTAGAGCAAGAACAGGGGCAGAAAACTAAGAACAAACTCAAACAATAGGAAGCAAGCTTAGAAGGAACACAGCGAAGCCAAAGCAAACACACCATCGCGTTAGCCACCATGGTCTGGGAGCAATGAGGCGCAAGTCTTTTACTTTTCTGTTCTTTTTAAAATTTCCTGCAATTCCAGGTTATTAAAAAAAAAAAAAAAGCATTTGCTACTTTATCATTACAAGAAGAAAACTTTCCTTGAAGGAAAAAAAAAATCAATGTAATTATATATAAAGGTATCTCTAACCAACCCACATACTGTATGAGTGTGTATGTGTGTGTGTGTATGTGTCTGTCTATATCTATCTATGTGTGTCTATCTATATCTATCTATCTGTGTGTGTGTGTGTGTGTGTGTGTGTGTGTGTTGGTTTTCCCATTGTTTAGGTTTGTAGGTAATGCATTTTACTAAGCAACTTTTCTGGAATAAAGCATTAAAGTTTAAGGATGCAATAGTTTGCTATTTAAGGAGGGAGTTCATGTAGATGCCTTAAAGAACAATTTTCACATTCTGGTAGGTGCCTTACATGGCAGTGTGTTATTTGGAAAGATGCTTTTTTATGGACAGTTGTGTTGTGTCTTTTTTTTTTTTATTTCATTTAAACTGTTGTAAAGTTATTTTTCTTCAGGAACTGAGCTAAATTTCCCCCAAGATACAAAGGCAATGCTCTTATTTTTCGAGTCTTAGCTCCAATGGAGTTTTTAAAAATATAAATTTTAAACAGCCGATGCAGCTGATAAAGCTACTGAACTCTGTAATTTTAAGATTTCCTAGAATAAATTCAATTGGCATACAAAGACTTGCAATCAGCTGCTATTGTTGCTATAAATCCTTCTCTTGCCATTTTAAGTCCTGTGTAAGCCACACCAGGCATTCTGGCCTCCCAAAAGCATGTTAATCGGGCATCACCGATTTATAGGATCTTATTGTGGCCAAAGGTTGCAATTCATTGCAGGCAGCTGTCTGTGGCATTTAGAGACTTCCCGGAGAAAAAGATGACAACGTTATTCTCATCCTTGTGGAGAAAAGACCCACTATTTTAATGTACCCTCCAGCATATTTGAATCAGGTTTACAAACCCAGGCCTGTTTATAGCCAACTGTGTCATCTTCTAGAATTCTCTACCCCAGGGAGCAGGGCTTTGGGTTTCCAGGGAAAGGAATATCCATTTTCCTGGAGGGAGGCGGGTCTCCCTGTGCCCTCACACCTCTGGCTGACCGGGCCTTACCTGTTCTTTTTTTTCCTTTAATATATTTTATTAATTTTTTTACAGAGAGGGCTAGAGAGTTATAAACATCGATGAGAGAGAAACATCAATCAGCTGCCTCCTACACAACCCCTACTGGGAATGTTCCCGAAACCAAGGTACATGCCTTTGACTGGAATCGAACCTGGGACATTTCAGTCCACAGGCTGATGCTCTATCCACTGAGCCAAACCGGTCAGGACCTTACCTGTTCTTTTTGTTATTGTTGTTATTGTTTAAATACGTTTTTATTTATTTTGGTGGGGGAGGGGGAAGAGGAGAGATAGAAACACCAGTGATGAGAGAGAATCATCGATCAGCTGCCTCCTGCGCACCCCCTACTGGGAATCCAGCGCGCAACCCAGGCATGTGCCCTTGACCGAAATTGAACCTGGGACCCTTCAGTCTGCAGGCTGATGCTCTATCCACTGAGCCACACCGACTTGAGCCCTACCTGTTCTTGGGGTTCCCTGGCCTACTTCAACCGGGGCTGGACTGTTTAGCAAGGTTTTCCAGGCGGCCCTGGAAGCACCAAAGGGTCTTAAACAGAATAACTGACAACTGCCACCTTCGTGGCTGCTTTTAGAACCTTCAAGGCCACCGGAGACTGCCCTCTGCCTGGCTCAGTTTCCTTCTGGCCAGTGGCCAATGCCCCATAAGACCCGGCACCCCTCCTTCCTACACCCGGGGTCCAGGTCCCCACAGAGAGGCCCACAGAGAAGAAGGTGGAAACTCCTTACCAGTTCAGGGCCCGCCTTCCAAACTACTTCCTGTCCCAGCATCCTCCTCTTCCTGCCTGATTGACATTGGGAATGTCTGCTCTTGTGGGAATTCTGCCCAGCCTCCTGGTCATTGGAGTCCCCACTGTCCTCTCAATGTCCTTCACAGTCACAGATCCTGCTGAGGGGGGTTCCTCACGACCCCACCTGCTGTACTGGACTAGGTCTGTCCCCGGGCCCTGAAGCTCATCCCTGCTCACCAGGCAACACCGGGGTTGGGGGCCTGGCAAGGCTGCTTCCTGTCCCGGAAGCTGCCCGCCTACTGAGCCCTGCCAGGCAGGAGCTGGTCTTTGGCTCAGGGGGCACTGGAGATGTCCCAGAAACCTACTGGTCTCAAGACAGGGACAGGGCTCCTTTCCACACCACGCCTTTGGCTAAGGAACTCTTATCTTGTTTACAAAACAGATATTAAAGCTAATGGCACAGCTGAAACCGGTTTGGCTCAGTGGATAGAGCATCGGTCTGCGTACTGAAAGGTCCCAGGTTTGATTCTGGTCAAGGGCATGTATCTCGGTTTCGGGCACATCCCCAGTAGGGGGCGTGCAGGAGGCAGCTGATCAATGTCTCTCTCATTGATGCTTCTAACTCTCTATCCCTCTCCCTTCCTCTCTGTAGAAAATCAATAAAATATATTAAAAAAAAAATACTTTTGCCAAGACCGGTTTGGCTCAATGGATAGAGCGTGGGCCTGCGGGCTGAAAGGTCCCGGGTTCTATTCTGGTCAGGGGGCATGTACCTTGCTTGCGGGCACAACTCTAGTAGTGTGCGTGCAGGAGGTGACTGATGAATGTCTCTATCTCATCGATGTTTCTGACTTTCTATCCCTCTCCCTTTCTCTTTGTAAAAAATCAATAAAAATATATTTAAAAAAATAAGAATAAAAAATAAAACTTTTAAAGCTAATGGCACAGAGCAGTCAGCCAAATTCAAAAGGGACCCAAAAGAAGCAGAGCCAGGAAGACAGAGACCGGGAGAGGACATGCTATATGGCATGGCAGAGGACAGACAGAGAATGTATATAACCTGACAGAGGTGATTCAAGATTGTACTACATCCCAGACACAAAGTGTGTGATTCATTTTCTTTATTTTTTTAATGTGCCCGCAACCAAGGCACATGCCCTTGACCAGAATCGAACCTCGGACCCTTGAGTCCACAGGCCGACGCTCTATCCACTGAGCAAAACCGGATGTGGCTGATTCATTTTCTTGATTCCCAAGGTTATCGGGCGTTGGAAGTGCTGTAGATGAGGGTGGGGTGGGGCATTAGAAGGTGGATTGGCCTGACTCTGGGCCTGGGCGTTTGGGTACCACACAAGGCAGCTTGTCAAGGGAAGAGGCCTGAAGCTAGGGAAAGAAGAAACAGGTCTAGGAGAACTCACTGACCCAGGTTTCTGAGCCACTGTGACCTGTCATGCTAGCTCTTCGCCCATGTCCATCACAAGGGTATGGTGCATGTGATGTGCTGTGGTCCCTCAGGGGAATGATTCTACCCTTCAAGTACTTTCTATCTCTCTCACATCGATGTTTCTCTGTCTCTCCCCCTCCCTTCCACTCACTCTAAAAATCAGTGGAAAGATCCTCCTTGAGTGAGGGAGAACAACAAAAAACACAAAGTCAGCCAAAGACTTGTTGGGAGGCTCTGGCCCTTTAAGCCTTGGGAGCTTAACCCTGGGAAATCTAATGGGTCGGCCACAGCCACTTTGTCTAAGTGAGAATGCCTGGGTCTCCCTGGCTGCCCCTTCCCATTCTGGTGTCATTACAGACAACTTGGCCCTGGGTGGACTCACCCTCCAAGCGGTCTGGTGGCTTTATCTGTCCATGCATCCATCCTCTCTATATCTAGACTATGCTAGGGGCCCACTCAACAGGAGCCCCACAAGTTGGCTTTTAGCCCAGCTGGTGTGGCCCAGTTGGGTGAGCATCATCTCCTGCACCAAGAAGTTGCCAGTTCGATTCCCAGTCTGGACACATGCCTGGGTTATGGGCTCCATCCCAGTAGGGGGTGTAAGCAGGAGACGGTCAATGAATGTTTCTCTCTCATCAATGTTTCTCTCCCTCTCCCTTCCTCTCTGAAATCAACAAAAACACATTTTTAAAAGAAAAGAGTTGTTTCTATTGCTCAATGAAGATGAGGACAATAGAAATGTCCCCAAGAGGAAGGCTCCCCGGCCTCCAGGAGGATAAAGGGGACCTGTTTGTGAACATTTCCTCACCCCGATCTGGGTGGCACTGCGGAGCAGAGCGCAGTGCGGGGACAGGCTCGTCACCCAGGAAAGGCCCCCAGCTCCATGGGGCTGATAAATGCCTCCTGCTCCCCAGGAGTCTGGGGCCCACCGTGGGGTCTGGCCTCTGAGGGGTCAGGCCACTCCCAAGAGGAGGAGTTCCTGCTTGAGGAGGAGAGGAGAGGGCTCACTCCAGCAGGCGGAGCCACTGAGTAGGAATAAGCTAGGGGTTTGACCCCCCCCCCTCTCTCTCTTTCTCTCTCTCTCTCTCTCTCTCTCTCTCTCTCTCTCTCTCTAATATATTTTATTGATTTTTCACAGAGAGGAAGGGAGAGAGATAGAAAGTCAGAAACATCGACAAGACAGAGACATCGATCAGCCGCCTCCTGCACGCCCCACACTGGATATGTACCCGCAAGCAAGGTACATGCCCCGGACCTGAATCGAACCTGGGACCTTTCAGTCCGCAGGCCGACGCTCTATCCACTGAGCCAAACCGGTCTCGGCTCTCTCTTTTTTTTTAATTGAAATAACTTTACACAACATAAATTTAACCTAAAAGTAACCACCCTAAAATGAGCAACTCACTAGCATGCAGTACCTCTATAGCATTGCACAGCTGCCACCTCGGTCTACCCCCAAGACAGCCTCACGACCCCAAACAAAGCCCCGTTCCCCCACAACCACCGGTCTGCCTCTGTCTCCGTGGATCTGGAGCGCCTGTGCGTGCCAGGCCATTGTCACCGCTGTGTTTTACAGAGAGGGAAACCGAGGCCCTGAGAGGTGAGGTGCGTCCAAGGTCACACAGGCAGGGGCAGGGCCTGCTGTGCCTCCCCCCCAACCCCCTCCCCCATGCCCTAATCAGGGATTTAGAATCACGTGGCCAGGGCCCCTCACCTTCAAGCTGCTGATGTTGTCCCCAGTGGCCCAGGGCTGCTGTTCGCTTCCTGCCGGCTCGCTGCTCGGGCGTCTCCTCTCTGGGGCTGCGGCCGCTCACGAAGTGCTTTCAGCACCAGAGCAGGGGGACCCGCGGTGGAAGCAGGCTGGGGGGGTCCCTGGGTTTCTGCTGCCGGAGCTGGTGCAGCTCAGAGACGGTACAGGCAGGCCCCAGAGCACTGCCTCGCCACGATGCCCTGTCTGCAGCCAGTCCAGCGCCAGGCATCCAGTCTACCCTTCCATTCGCCATCTCAACTCCAGAATAAGGGGCAACGCCCCAGGCAGCCAGCGAGGCCTCTGGGGCCCGGCTTCTCTGCTGGCTGTCCGTGGCACCGCCTGCTCACCATGGCCCGTCGGTGATTCTGTCACCAAAACAACTCCGTGCGCCGGTAGAGCCTTCCCTGAGGTGCCACCGGAGGCCACGAGGCTGCAGCCTGGTCCCAGGGCGCTCATTAAACCACAGCCGGACCACATGGCACCGTGAATGATCCACCCTGGAGGAGCCCGGGGACCGGGTTCACACTGATGCTCGGATCCCTCAGGGGCCATTGTTCTTGGGCTTCTCTGTCTCTTTGGAGATCTCCCAGAGTAAGCTGCTCCCCGGCAGGCGCTGCTCCCTCATCGCTGGGGAGCCTGGGACCAGGGGCCCACACAGTGTCGTGGCCCTGGCAGCCCCTGGCACCTGGGGATGCCCACGGACCAGGCCGCATGTGGGGGCTGCTGCCTGGTGGGCCGAGAGAGGAGGTTGCAGAGCTTGGAAGCTAAGGCTGAAACTCGTTTGGCTCAGTGGATAGAGTGTCGGCCTGTGGACTAAAGGGTCCCGGGTTCGATTCCGGTAGGGGGCACGTACCTTGGTTGCGGGCTCATAAACATCACTCGGGGAGCTTGTTATAACACAGAGTTTTAAACTCGGGAGGGCTGGAGCGAAGCCCATGAATCTGCATTCCTAACCAACTTCCAGAGAATGCTCACATTGGTCCATGGACCACACGTTTGAGCAGCCATGGCTGAAATTAACTTAGGTCTTATGCTTTATTTTCTTTTAAAAAAAGTAAGTATATTTTTGTTTTTTATTTTAGAGAAGAGATGGAGGGAGAGGGAGACAGAGATAGAGAAAGAGAGAGAGAGAAAAAAAAGAGAGAGAGGGAAACATCAATGAGAGAGAGAGAGACACATCTTTGACTGCCTCCTGCACACCCGCTCCTGGCGATTGAGCTCACAACCCAACATGTGTCCTGACTGGGTATCTAACTGGCAACCTCTTGGTGCAGGAGGTGATGCTCCCCTGACTTAGCCACCGTGGCCAGGCCACGTGCTCTGTTTCCTAGTTCCTTAAGTGCTTTTGGAGGGTGCGTGACATTGAACGACTTTACTTGACACTTTCAAAGCTCTGGTGCAATATTAGTCCATCCGATCCTCGCAGCAGACCAAGGAGGTAGCTTATTTTGCAAAAGAGGAAACTGAGAAAATGACACCTGTGAGAAGCCTTTTGTTTGCAAGCGACAGAACCCTGGCTCCACAGGATTTCAAACACAAAAGGGAGGTTATTGTCTTAAACATCCAGAAAGAATAGGAGCCAAGCCAGGCACAGGCTGAAGCCAGCAACTCACATCGTGTCCCAGGGCTGTGTTCATTTTTTTCTCCGGGACTTTCTTTGAGTAGCGGAGAATTGACTACCAGCACTCAAGGCTCCATCCCCTCACACTGGTTTGGGACCGTCCAGGAGAGGGTTCCTCTCCTCCACTGTCCACCTGTGAAATTCCGGAGCCACGTACAAGGGAGCACAGGATGGAAATAGTGAGAACAGTCAAGAAGTGACCACAGCCGAGACCGGTTTGGCTCAGTGGATAGAGCGTCGGCCTGTGGACTGAAAGGTCCCGGGTTCGATTCCGGTTGGGGGCATGTACCTTGCTTGCGGGCACATCTCCAGTGTGGGGCGTGCAGGAGGCGGCTGATCGATCTCTCTCTTATCGATGTTTCTGACTTTCTATCCCTCTCCCTTCCTCTCTGTGAAAAATCAATAAAATATATTAAAAAAAAAAAAAAGTGACCACAGTAGCCACGCAGGAGACCATGTGACTCTTGTTAGGATGGAAGGTATGGAAGCCGTAAAAAGCAACTGAATGCATTTAAATACAGTGGTACCTCAAGATACGAGTTTAATTTGTTCCGTAACCTTGAGGCGTGGGAAACTATGAGACGCTCGAGTCGCAGTAAACTGGTGGGTCGTGTGCAGCCGGCCGATCCTCTCGATTAGTCCTATCTCAAATGTTGCTCGTATTTCAAAGCAAAAATCGCTTTCTTGACAGCTCATATCTCAAAAATCTCGTATGTTAGGCACTCGTATCTCGAGGTACCACTGTACTTTAGTAAGATTTTCATTTAAATGTATTTACACATAAGAAGAGAAAACGTTATCACAATGTGTGCAGGGCTTGCTCTGGAACAGGTGGTCCCTGTGGCTGATCCTGCAGTTTGTAAATGTTAATCATTACCTCCTCCACTAGCCATAAGGCCTCCACAGCAGGAAAATCATTTCCGCCATCCATTTCCTCAACAAATATTTGTTGGCCCTGCGGTGTGTCTGGCAGGAGAACGTCGACTATAGCTCAGTCTGCTCTAGTTTAGTTCAGAGATAATACCTAACCCTGGCTGGCTTGGCTCAGTGGATAGAGCGTCGGCCTGTGGACTGAAGGGTCCCAGGTTCGATTCAGGTAAAGGGCATAGGCCTGGGTTATAGGCTCAATTCCCAGTAGTGGGCAAGCAGGAAGCAGCCGATTAATGATTCTCTCATCATTGATGTTTTAATCTCTCTCTCCCTTTCCCTTCCTCTCTGAAATTATATATATATATATATATATATTCAATATATTTTATTGATTTTTTTTTTTTTACAGAGTGGGAGAGAGATAGAGCTAGAAACATCAATGAGGGAGAAACATCGATCAGCAACCTCCTGCACACCCTCCACTGAAGATGTGCCCGCAACCAAGGTACGTGCCCTTGACCGGAATCTTTCAGTCCACAGGCTGACGCTCTATCCACTGAGTCAAACCAGTTTCAGCTATTTTTCTTTTTTAAAAAAGAGAGAGAGATAGCATCTAGTTAGGAGACAGGTGGCCCCCCGGGGACCAGGCAGCCTCCTGACAGAAGGAACCACTCTGTCACACTCTCCTAAAACTTCTTTCTCTGATTCTAATACTCAGCATTGCCTTGGCTTTGATCAAGGACTGATTTTACCATCTGCCAATTTTGAATCTGCATATTGAGTACACTTCCAGTCACGATAAATACTGGAGACACAGAGGCAGCTGTGAACATAGCTGGTGGATTGGATGATTTGCTAGCAACGTAAAGGTTATTTGCATGATGTCTGACGCCTTCCAGGACAGACTCCATCACCTGCAAAGCCTGGTACTGAAGCCTCCATCTCACAGAAAAACTGCTGTTTGAAATTTTCACCTTGCTCTTGGCTTCTGTAAATGCTTGCTTGCTTAAATAATAAGGAAAAGGAGACTATTCTTACTCCAGAGAGGCCATTAAACCTTCCCTGGACAAAATGATCAGTGCTGGCACCAGGCCAGGCCTTTGGTTGAGGTCTCAAGGCCTCAGCACATGGGGGCCCTTTAAGAACTTGCAAAGGGGCGGGAAACATCCCATATTTGGGAGACAAAGAAGGTAAAAACATATAATTATGGGAAAATTTCTGCATGTTGGGGCCCAGAATTTGAGAAACATTTTCCTCTGGACCCGCGCGTATTAAATGTAACTCCAAACTCTCCGAGTGTGGTTTGATTATTCCGATTTTCTGTAACAGTACAAAACCATAAATTATTAAGAATTTCAAGATGGTGGCAGACATGAAAACATGTATGGGGTCCAGCGCACGTAGGTGAAGCCAACTTACTTTTAAGCAGTTTCCTTCTCTTCTTTAATTTCGGAGAAACATGTGTGAGATGGTCTCACCTCTACCTCATTTGGAGAGGGTAGCTGTTTTGGCTGCTCAGCAACAGAACACCCCTCCTATTTGGGGGAGGGAGGGATGTCCCACTGTATTGATCCCATGGGTGGCAGGGTCTCTCTACCACAAAAACCCTCTTCCGGTCCCGAGGAAACCAGGGAGCTAGCATGGGATCCAGACTCGGCCAATCAGAAGCTCCCTACCAGGATGTCAGGTCTGGAGGGAGTGATGCAAAGATGCAGGGGCCTGAGGGACACTTCTCTGTGTTGGTGACAGAAACAGGGGCCTGGGGCAGGAGGAGCAGCAGTGAGTGTCCAGTGGGAACCAGGGGAGGGGCCCATCCCACTTTCTCGAGACCTGCACTGTCATTTTCCGCCACTGAGCCCTCCTTCATGCTGCCCATTTGCCAAATGTCAAAGACCACCTTAGGTTTCAAAATTCCTCAGAACAGTGGTTCTCAACCTTCCTAAGGCCGCGACCCTGGCATACAGTTCCTCATGTGGTGGTGACCCCCAACCATGAAATGTTGCTACTGGGATGCATCGTGATGTAAATATCTGCATTTTCCGATGGTCTTAGGCAACCCCTGTGAAAGGGTCATTCTACCCCCAAAGGGGTCGCGACCCACAGGTTGAGAACCGCTGCCTTAGAAGGACTTGCGGAAGCCAGCAAAGCTGTCACACTCCCAGTTGTGGTTTATCCCTGCCAACGCTCCCAGATTGTAATCAGCGACAAGAGAGGGCAGAGGGAAGGGCCCAGGGGAGTTCCAGGTGCCAGCTCTCTGCTGTCCCCTCCCAGTGGACTCATGGACGGCGCTCGCTCCTCCCAGACCATGGGAGACCGTACCCGCGGTATTGCCAGCTGAAGGCGCCTCCAAGCCTGGGCGTCCGGAGTGTTATGGGGTCTGCCATGTAGACACAGCTGGCTCCCCACGTGTCTGACTGCAGTGTCCAGCTCCTCTGGAGGGTAAGCTGAGGCTGCTGGCTCAAGGCCCTCACCACAGAGCACAGTGTTAGGGTACACCAT
>PVJN01011790.1:22574-53187 GCA_004026805.1 Lasiurus borealis
AACGCTCGCCGCTCAAAGGAAGGCTCCAAGAGACGTTCTCATGCAAACAGCAAAGGGTTTATTCACCAGCATGCTGGGGCTCACAACATACTCTGAAAGCAGAGCAGAGGCTGAGAGCCCCGAGTCCATACAAAGCTGAGCTTATATACTATGTGACAAGCAACAGGGTTATACAGAGTTTTATTTCCTCATTCCTGCATACATCTCACAATCTACAGACTCCGCATATTTCTGGTTACCATGGTGTTTTGATAATAGATGGGACTGATGGTTATCTCTGGGTTAGTTTCTGGAGACATCAGGACCATGTCTCCTGTCGCAATTTTGCTACAGGCTGTCTTGTTACACAAAATTATCAGCCTGCACCTGGATCACAGCATCCTAGGAGTTTATGCTCTGTTCTCAACCCTGAGTCTGTAATTACAGGATGTAACTGGGGGATATGATTTTAAGCTGAGCTGTGTTAATTCCGGCCCAATCCTGATTTTTGCAACCTTACAATCTGACATAGGCCCAGACCACCCCCGGTGAAAACACCCCTCATCAGGCAGAACTTTCCAAGGACTTAAGGTTACCTCCCAGGACTGGAGGCAAAGCCCACACCTTTCTTTGGGCAAGGTTAATCCTTTCCCTCACACCAAGCCTCCTCCTCCAGCTTCTCCATCCATTTCTCTGGTGCCCCAGGCCCTTTCGGAGGAAGTCTTTACCAAAAGCCTTGAGGCAGGCACAGGCCATGCTGTGAGCTCGGATCCCCACGTGACTCAGCTGAGGCACCGAGATCTAGGAACGTCCCAGATTCACCCAGGTCATCCCAGCGCTCACCTGTCCTAGAACCTACCCTCCTGACCTCTTGGCTCCCCTCCAGCTGCCAAGGGCGACCCTCACGCCAAGAAGAATCAGTCACTGGAAAGGCCCGAGGACTGAGGTCAAACATCCGTGGCTCCGAATGCTGTGAAAACACACGCACGCCTGCTGGAATGAGCAGAGACTTGGCCCTCCGACCGTGTTCTCAGGAGAATGTGAAGTTTGTGGATAAATTTCTGTAGATCTTTACAGGTTCCCCAAAACAGCCTCCCCTCCATGCGTTTGGGAAATAGACTTCCTAGGAAATATGGCAGCATTTAGGGCAGTGGTTCTCAACCTTTCTAATGCTGCGACCCTTTAATACAGTTCCTCATGTGGTGGTGACCCCCAACCATACTTCATAACTGTAATTTTGCTATTGTTATGAATTATAATGTAAACACCTGTGTTTTCCGATGGTCTTAGGCAACCCCTGTGAAAGTGTCCTTCGACCCCAAAGGGGTCGCGATCCACAGGTTGAGAACCGCTGATCTAGGGTCTTCCCTGCATCCACTCAAAGGGAAGCAAGCCTGCAGCACTGAGGTGACTTCCCTAAGCCACTTGTCCCCACCCCTAACCCGGGAATAATGTCCTTGGAGACACACAAGGTCGGTTTCCCAGCCAGAGGACAGTCCAGCCAGCCCTGAGCCAGCTGGTCCCAGCTGCTGCAGGGAGCCCTGGAGAGAGGGGGTCGCTAAGGCCCCGAGGGTGGGCAGCGCAGACACACAGCAGCTGCCTCCGCCAGGCACACAGCCTGTGCCCTCCCTCGGAGGAAATCCCAGGGCCTCTGCCAGCTGTGGCCTCAGACGGGGGGTGCAGGGCCGCCCTGAGAGCTGCTGGGAGAGTCTTCTTGGTCACTTCACAGTTCTAGAAGCAAGAAATCCAGAAGCAAGGTTTTCGGTCGCAGAGGCCTCAGGGACCTTGGACACCTTCTCTTCCAAACGAGGAGACTGAGGCCGGGAGCAGGAACTGACATAGAGCAGCAAAGCTGGGACCTACGCTCAGGGGTCCTGACACCTCCCCCTCCATTGGGAGGGACCTCTAGATGCAAGGGGCTCTCTAGGATCCCCCAGAAAAGAGCATAGGTTGCCGCAGTGGATGAGGCATCCCTTCCTTCCTTCCTTCCTTCCTTTCTTCCTTCCTTCCTTCCTTCTCTCCTTCCTTCCTTCCTTCCTTCCTTCCTTCCTTCCTTCCTTCCTTCCTTCAATTATCCTTCCTTCCTTCCCTCCCTCCTTCCTTCCTTCTTTCCTTCCTTCCTTCTTTCCCTCTATCCTCCCTTTCTCTCTTCCTTTCTCTCCTTCCTTCCTTCTCTCCCTCCCTCCCTCCCTCCCTCCCTCCCTCCTTTCCTTCCTTCCTCCCTTCCTTCCTTTCTTTTCTTTTTAAAATACATTTTTATTGATTTCAGAGAGGGAGATAAAAACGTCAATGACGAGAGAGAATCATTAATCAGCTGCCTCCTGCAAGCACTACACTGCAGATGGAGCCTGCCACCCAGGCCTGTGCCCTGGCCGGGAATCGAACTGTGACCTCCTGGTTCATAGGTCAACACTCAACCACTGAACCACACGGGCCAGGAAAGTATCGCCTCTCAGAGGCCTCCCTGACCGGCCGGTTTCCGGAAAGCATCACGTCCCGATTATCACAGTACCTTGTTCTCTCCACAGCATCCATCAACCGCCTCCAACCTCACGTGAATTCCCCAGTTTCTCTCGGTCATACGTGCTTCTAAAGAGAGAGCCGGTCTGCTGGTTTGCTGGTCCCAGGATCCCGGGGCAGAGTCAGCTCAGAGCCAGAGGAGTTCCCACAGGCTGCTGGTGCTCGCCTGCGCCACCTAGTGGACCGTCCTTTCCTCGGCCCACAACGTGGCTTGTGACCAGAGCCTTGGAGCATCATGTGGTACCTGGACCCAGTGCTCTGCATGTGGGCTCTGCATGGCTAGTCTGGAAGGTTCCACAGCTGTGGGAGGGGTGAAACTTTAAGGGTACGGTGGGCGGAGCGCTGGGGTTTGAGGACACCTGGAAGCCCCTGGTTCTGTCCAGTTGCCTGGCCTTGAGCACACGACACCCGTCAGGAGCAGAATTGGACCCCGGATTCTATTTTCATCTCCCATCTCCCCTGGGAGACGCAGACGGAGCTGTTTTTGGCCCCCAGATTCTCAGGTCCAGATCGGGGCCAGCGGTTCTCAAACGTGCACATGTGTGCGAGTCCCCTGGAGGCTGTAAACGCAGGTGGTCGCCCTCCCTCCCCCCCCCAGTTTCTGGCTCAGCAGGTCTGGGGGCGTCCAAGGACCTGCGTGTGTAACATGTTCCAGATGTTGGGCTGCTGCTGGTTCAGGGACCACACCTGGAGGACCACTGAGCCAGACTCTGAGGCTGCAGGCGTCACGTGTGTAAACACTTTACAATTCACATGGTCGTTTTTCCCACGTATCCTCTCATTCGGCAGTTACTGCAATCCAACTTCAGATTCTGCTGACGCTCGCCCTTTGCCTATGGGATCAAGCCCAGGGTTTTTAAAAAGATTATTTTAAATTGATTTGTTACAGAGAAGGGAGAGGGATTGAGAGTTAGAAACATCAATGAGAGATATCCATCAGCTGCCTTCTGCACACCCCCTACTGGGGACGTGCCTGCAACCAAAATACATGCCCTTGACAGGAATTGAACCTGGGACCTTTCAGTCCGCAGGCCGATGCTCTATCCACTGAGCCAAATTGGTTTCGGCGAGCCCAGGATGCTTGGTAAGGCATTAAAAGCTCTCCAAGATCTGGCTCCTGCCTCCTCCTCCGGTTTCCCAGGAAGAAAGCTATCCCTTTAAGTGTTCTCAGCATGTAGGCAAAAGGACCTCATATGTACCAAGAGCAGCACCAGACGCGTACCATGAGAGGAAGTCCGGTGCTGCTCTTTGCACATGTGAAGTCCTTCTGCCTCCCTGTCTCTGTGCTGGCGGGCTCTCCTCATCTGCTCTGTGACTGTGCACCCCACTCTCCTGAGGAAGGAGGGGCAAGGCATGAGTGCTCAGTAGAGCATCTGATCAAAGAGGACTGTGCCACTGATGAGCATGCTCCATGTTTACCTTAAGATGGACCAGGGTGCCGGGAGGCTGACCACATAGTAATAATCTTTGTCTTTTCCCCTAAAAACAATAGTAAATGTGAATCCAAGAGAATTTTAGAAGCACACGTTTTAGAGTCAGGACTAACCCGCACTCCTTCTGTGAAGATCTCTCCCCGGGTCCTTTCAGAGTCCCCGGCATTGCGGGTGGCGATAACAGCCCCTCCACACTCCGTGGCTTGCAGACAAGGCACGCATTGCTCTCACACTGCAGGCAGAGCGGTGTGAAAGGCTGTGCAGAGGGCACACCTCTGGGGCCCAGCTGGTGGGAAGCAGAGGAAAGGTGGAAGGGACCCGAAATGGAATAGACCCCTTCAACTTCCATCCCTTGCTGGGGAGTCGTCCCTTGGCCACGTGGCATAGCAGGGTGGACTTGGGAAAGCGGTCCCCAGATGGACAGCTCGGTGCCCAGCTAGCACCCTGTCTGTCTGGATAACTAGGGTCTTCAGTCAAGGAGCATTTTCTTATTTCTTGGTACTTTCTAGAGGCACTTGGAAGGGCTACTCAATTGTCTTATTTTAAGCAAATTCAAGAGGAAAAAATAAGACTTAATTTACATGAAAATGTGAAACAGCTGGATTTACTTCCGAATGAAACCAAGCGGAGGTCACCTGGGCTGAGCGGTCTCCGGCAACTAGTTCACGGACACGTTTGCTAGGGGCCTCCCCCAGGAGGGCAGGGGCTCTGTCCTCTGCTGGTCACACAGCCAATAGTCCTGGCGATTAATACATCTCCACTGAGAGAAAAAATAAAGCCGAGACATTGCACAATGCAGTGATATTCAGTTATTTTGTGATGTGTGTGCTCTGCTGAGTCACCGAGAGCAGAACATTTTTGAGGATCTGATGTTAACAAGGTTCTTCCATGTGTAAAGAGTACAACCACATGCTAGACAAAACACTGAAGTACCAAGAAGATCTGGACAAGCTCCTGAATGCCCCTTTGTTACATTTCAGCTCCAAAGGCAAGATAGTGAGAGTCTGACCTATGTTGTGGCTGAGATTTTTCTAAAAACCAAAGTACTGTCTTTAAAAAAAAAAAAAAGTGTTGATTTCAGAGAGGGTGAGGGAGAAATAGAAACATCAATGATGAGAAATAATCATTGATCATCTGCCTCCTGCACGCTCCCTACTGGGTGGGAATCGAGGCAGTAACCCGGGCATGTACAGTGGTACCTGGAGATACGAATTTAATTTGTTCCGTAACCTTGAGGCATGGGAAACTATGAGACGCTCGAGTCTCAGTAAACTGGTGGGTCGTGTGCTGCCGGCTGATCCGCACGATTACTCCTATCTCAAATGCTGCTCGTATTTCAAAGCAAAAATCACTCTCTCCACGACTTGTATCTCAAAAATCTCGTATGTTAGGGCACTGGTATCTCGAGGTACCACTGTACCTTTGGAATCAAATGACTTCCTGGTTCATAGGTTGACACTCAACCACTGACCTATGTTGGCCGACCCAAAGTCCTGTCTTGAACTTAACTCCCAGATTCAAACATTTTGCCACCATTGTGACCAAAGAATAATCCGAATTAGATAGGCCTGCCACTTGTAAATTAGAAATAAATTTTTACGGAACGGGAAATTCACTCTACCAAACAGAACAGTAAACACAGGAAAAGAAATTCAGTGACCTTTTTAAAAAAGATTACAAAATTGAATTTATTGAGTTTCACACAAGATGCACTTATAAAATTAGTACTCAATGCCATTTTGACAGAAGAAATGAACATCATTCCGAACTCCCAACATACCCTGCAGAGGAAATTAAAATCTTGCGGGATCGACAGCGCAGTAACAGAAAAATGCGAGCGAAAGTGAAAGATGCACCCCTGTCACATTCTTGCTCTGATTAGGGCTGTTTGGCAAAGTTTCCCCCCAAACTATTCCTATTCCTTGTGGACATTGTTCTTTTTGGTGGAGGAGAGAAGAGGAGAATAAAAAGCAATGTTAAAATGGTGCTTCACTGAAACACACAGAAAGCAACTTAAAAATCTTTTCATTTTTAACACCAAGTCCTTCGCGGTCTCACAAAAGCATTTCTGTACAGTTTCCTTTTATCCCACGCGAACATTAACCTGAAGATTTCTTCACCGAATGCAAAACATTCAAATTCCCTTGTATGTCGAATGAAAAGCTCAAGCATTCCATCAAGCTCGCTTTACGTTTCACCCAGGAAACAGACGCCCCCCCTAAAATCTACCTCTGCACATCACGTGCCTGACATAGCAGCACAGGAGCCGAGCTTCCGCACGGAAAGGTCAAAGGAAAGAACAGTGACCTGTGGACACTGTGAGATCAGAGGTTGCAGCGTTCTTATGAAGATGCAGGAAGATTTCTCAAGCCACAATGTGGTGGGAAAGAAACAGCGTGTCCTGTGAGGCGGGCCACAGACTAATAAGCAAGCGGAAATGGACTCTCGACCTCCCACAACCAAAGAGCACCTTTTGGCTGCTGCGCCTAACACCTCACCTACACACGAACTCGGCCCCACGCCCAGTCAGCCCCCCCCACCCCGAGCAGGCACACCGGGCAGTGCCCTCCCACGGGAAAGACCAGCCCCGGGCACAGACAGGCACTCGAGACCGAAAGGCTAATGCACTTCAGAAGCCAGAGCAGGGTGGCTGCTCAGTCCACTCACTTTAAATTGTTACTTAAAAAGCTCACTTACGGGTTGACACCTTTGAATTCTGTACAGTTAGTTCTGGAGCCGATTCAACACCAAACCCTTTTCACTGCAACAACTGATGAAGCAATTAGTCTTAAAGTGAAACCAGTTATCTATATATTAAAGTTACCCCTGCTCTGCGTTTTTCAGTATAAAAAAGTACATCTTTGTAAGGTAATTTCTATTTCACCCGCTGCAACTGAACGATACACGGCTCACATTTTGCTTGAAAGAGCAAACTGAAGAATTATAAAACATACTCTCAGTGATGCATACCCTTCATTAATTAATATATATTTTTTAAATAGACAGACTGGCTTAGGGCTTGTTTTTCCCTATAAAATGCTATATTCTTCATCATGTCTTAGTTAAGGTAGCCTTTTATTCTGATTAATTCAGATACATCTTCCAGGATTACTCTGTGGTGAGAATATCTATCTCGACGGAAGTGTGATTACTTTTCTAAACGCTTTGGCAGATGAAGCGGTTTGAAACTGTCTGTGGAACTGGGAGGGGCCGGGCAAGTGACGTCGCGGGGAAAGCTTCCGTTTCCCAGGCGGATCCCTCACGCCGCGCAGGCCGGAGGTCAGAGCTGATGTTCTGGAAGCACGGACGGGCCGCGCTGAAGGGATTCGAGGTCATTCCCATCAGTGGCTGCTGCTTCCCGGGGGGGGGAGAGGAGGCCCCCGTGTGCCTTCCAGGCTGGAGGCCACTGCTGCTCCGGGACCTGACCTCCAATCAGGCCACGTTCCGGAAGAAAGCTACTCGGACGGGCTTTCCGTTAATAATTTAAGTTTTAAATAAATATGTAAGAGCCACGTGTTGCGTCTGTCCGCCCGGCGGCGGCCCCGTGGCGGCCCGGGCCCGGCGCTGGCGCGGGAGCCGCGGGCTCAGTCAATCCGGTTCCCGCAGATCGTGAACCTGTCTATGTCCAGCAGGTCTTTCTTGGAGGCCCTATGCTTCAGCTCGGAGCTCTCCTGCGCGATGTCCTTCTCGTCGCCGTCGGGGGTTGTCAGGAACTGGTCGGAGCTGCTGGTCACCAGCAGCGGTACGACGTTTTCCTTCTGCTGGCTGGGCTGGCTGGTGACAGAGGCGGACAGGGTCTCCTCTGTGGAGAAACAGGGCCTTCCGTTAGAAAAGGATTTCCTCTAAACGTGTACTCAAGATGAGCTTGCCAATATTGTAGCGCTGTACAAAAATGTGGTGATAACCAAACAGCACATTGCAGAAGCAGCCATCTGTATATATAAAAGGCTAATATGCAAAGTGTCCCTCCCACTATCTGACCAGTTGCGATGACATGCACTGACCACCAGGGGGCAGATGCTCAATGCAGGAGCTGCCGAGCTGCAGTGACTTGGCAGCAGCGGTTCTCGGGTGACTCACCCCAAAACCAGAGAGGAGGGAGCCCGATTCCTCACGGAGCCAAGCGATTCTACCTTTGCCGAGGGTTATGTTGTTGCTGGGGCACTGTCAGCCCAAATCTGGCTCACTGCACACTTGCATTTGCGTTCCACACCCCCTATGACAACAACTTTTCGGAGTGCCCTCTTGCACCCTGGGACCCCTCAGGGGATGTCAGAGAGTCGGTTTTGGCCAGATCCTGCAAGCCAGGCCGAGGTACCCCACCTGCCAGAGGGATCCCACTCACTCTGCAGACACTGGGAAAGGACCGTGGGAGGTTGGCCTCAGGGCGTGTCTGTCTGGCCCATCTCACACAGTCCTGTCCCACCGGCCACCTTCTAATTAATTTCCTTTCAATGTGCACGAATCCATGCACCGGGTCACTAGTAACGTATAACGGAAGGCAGAGGCCACACCATTTCTGTTTGCTAACCCATGTAACAGGTGCTCACTGATGATCTACCGAATGTAAAAACTCAGAGCACTGCATGGGGTGCATCTGTGATGAGATCCAAACAGAAACATTAGCAATCCTATCTAATAAAAGAACAATATGCAAATTAATCACCACTCTGATATTCCCATAAGCCACACCCACCAGCCAATCAAGGTTCGAGTATGCAAATTAAACCCAACCAAGATGGCTGCGGCCACAGAGTGAGCAGGAGCAGAGCTTGGGTTTCCCTAGCGATGGAGGAAACCAAGCTTTCCACACACCCTGACAGGCCCAGGTCTCCACTCAAGGTTATAAAGTTTTAATTATAGAAGATAAATAAATCCCAACAAAAATGGCAGCAGCCACAGAGCTGGAGACAGTAGGAGGCTAGGGTTGTCCCAGCAATGGAGGAAGCCAAGCTTCTGCAGCCCTGGCCTGTCTTGGCCTTGGCTTAAGGCTACAAAGTTCAATTATAGAAGATAGGTAAGTCCCAACAGAAATGGCCACCGCCATGGAGCAAGCAGGAGGCTTGGCTCCATTCCAGGCTACAAAGTTTCAATTGTAGGAGATAAATAAATCCCAGACACCAGGGCCTTTGCTTGGGTCCCGGGGGCCATGGCCAGCCTGCAAACCACCACAGGCCCCTCACCCAGACCACCTCACACCCCAAGGGAACTCTCACCCTGATCCAGGACACCCTTTAAGGTTGGCTCTGACCTATGCACCAGGCCTCTATCCTCTCTAATAAAAGAGTAAAATGCAGATTGATCATCACTCCAACACACAAGATGACTTCCCCCATGTGGTCAAAAGATCCTGCCCCCATGTGAACACAAGATGGCCACCACAAGATGGCCAGCAGGGGAGGGCAGTTGGGAGGGACCATGCCTGCGAGGGCAGTTGTGGGTGATCAGGCCTGCAGGGGAGGACAGTTAGGGGTGAACAGGCCTACAGGGGAAAGTAGTTAGGGATAACCAGACCTGCAGGGGAGGGCAGGTAGGGGCAAAGAGGCTGGCAGGGGAGCAAGTTAGGCATCAATCAGTCTGGCAGGAGAGTGATTAGGGGCTGATTAGGTTGGCAGGCAGAAGTGGTTAGGGGCAACCAGGAAGGTAGGCAGGCAAGCAGTTGGGAGCCAGCAGTCCTGGATTGTGAGAGGGATTTCTGACTGTCTGTTTACGTGGGATCGGGCCTAAATGGACAGTCAGAAATCCCTCTAGGGGCCCCAGATGGGAGAGGGTGTAGGCTAGGCTGAAGGACACCCCCCCTCCCCGTACAAATTTCATGCACCAGGCCTCTAGTAATAACTAATAAAATGAAGTCAGGCCCTGAAAGGACTGCTGACGGTTGGAGGGCAGTGATCTGTAACGGGGAGAGAGAAGACAGTAATTCTCCTGAAGACGAGGCAGAGAATCGATGAGAAGACCTCACCCACCTTGGGAGGGCTTGCACTTGCTCTGCGGTTTACTGGACGGTTTGCTGGGAGTGCTGGCAGGGGGCGGGTCAAACAGCTTCTCTTCCATTTTGGCCTCCTTCACGTATTGGCAGGATTTTCCCAGCAGCACAATGCTGTTCAGGACTTTCAGGGATATCAACCTAAACGCAGACAAAGACAAATGACCGCTGTTGGAGCTCATCTCAGTCGCGGGCATGCCCCCACCACCAGGGAACAGGGGACCCGGCAGTCCCGGGCCTGAGACGTCCCTCACCCAGGGCCTGGCGCCACGCCCAGTTTCCCTATCTCAGGGGGACCCAGGATAAATGCCTGCTTCTCATGGAAGGAGGAGTCATATCACTTAACATGATACCTTCTGCCTATCATTTATCTTCTTCCTGTATCACTTAGAAGTGTCACCTTCCAAATTATTTAAGTTTTTCCCTCTTACTACAAAACAAATACATTTAGTAGCTAAAGATGAACTATATATATAAAATAACAGCTCCACACTCTCGCGTTCATCCCTTTCACTGCTGTACATACACATCAATTTGTCTTTTTCGCTGTTTGGAATGGGGCTACAAAGCGGGAGGGGCTGGGGTTTGGAGTCAGAGACCAGACCTGGCCCAGGAGTCTGAGTTCACACCTGACTCCACTGCCTAAAGCTGCGTGGACCCGGGTCTCGCCACCTGGCAGTCCACGGAGGAGATGACCTGGAGGAGGTGCTCAGAGCAGTGCCAGGCACACAGAAACTTCAGCCAGTCCTGCCATTTCAGTACCATCACTGCTGTTTCACATAAACAGCACAGGATGGCTATTTCCCTCAGTTAATGTCCCAAACGGACACTATTTGAATGGACCTGGTTTCTGTGCTGTGTGGGTTAGCACAGAACCAAGCCCCCGCAAAGCCCCTAGTTTCTGGGTGTTTAGATTATTTTAAGTATTTTTCTTCTCTTACAAAGTTCCTCATTAAGAAAACTTATGTTAGCCAAAACCAGTTTGGCTCAATGGATAGAGCATCAGCCTGCAGACTGAAAGGTCCCAGGTTCGATTCTGGTCAAGGGCATGTATCTTGGTTTCGGGCACATCCCCAGTAGGGGGGTGTGCAGAAGACGGCTGATCGATGTCTCTCTCTCATCAATGTTTCTAACTCTCTATCCCTCTCCCTTCCTCTCTGTAAAAAATCAATAAAATATATTAAAAAAAAGAAAAAAAAATAAAACTTATGTTAAAGCTGTCTTTCCTCAAAATAAATTCCTAGACCACTATAACTACAGAAGTCAGATTTCTACACCAAAGGTATGTACCATTTTCAGGTACTTGATACAAATCTGGCAAAAAATAGGAAAAAATTAAAAATAAAAAAATAAAACCCCAAAAAACACAAACAAAAAACAACAACAACCAAAAAAACCAAAACCAAACACAAAAAACCCTCTTCCTGTTGGAATCTCCTCACGTATGGGCCCTTAAATGGCCCAGCACACAGGTCCTCACTGCCCTGTGAAGGGAGGGAGGAAGTGGCTGCTGTTTCTGAGGACTTTGATGAAACCTGGCAGTGACGGGGGTCACAGGTCAGGGGGCAAGTCTGAGGGGGGTCCTCACAGCCCCTGTGGACTCCACACCAGGAGAGAATGCTCCCACCTCGGGCCTCACACTCCTTGGCCCTAACTTTCCAAAAACAAAACAAAACGAGCCACATATTTGTCACAGGCTTCCTGTCACAGTAAGTGGCAAGTCCGCAGCCCTAATGGCTTGGGCTCCAAACTCTGCGCTCACATTTGATTCTTTCCACCCCTCTCCCGCCACTCTCCCAACCCCCCCCAATCCCTCCACCGTCCTGTCCAGCTCCACTTGCAAAATGTGCCCCAAGCTGACAACCCCCGCTCAACTCCAGCTGCAGCCACCGCCCTGGCAGGACAGCAACAGCGACCTCCGGACCCGCCGGCTTTGCTTCTCCCCTCGTCCCCCTCCAGCGCCCTCTGCTCAGCAGCCAGGGTGGTCCCGGCGAGAAGCCAAGGCAAGTGGCGCTTTCTCTGCCAGGACCTTCCGGGCTCTCCCTCCCGCAGAGCTGAGGCCCGGGCCTGCCAGGGCTGCAGGGTCCTCTCCCCTGTGCTCCTGGGGTCAGGACTGCACTGTGGCCCACTCTGAGCCTGCCTAGCCTTCCCTTCCTGCGCAGAGGCCTGCTCTCTCCAGGGCAGCCATCTCTGAGGCTCTCTGTCCAGACACTACCCTGCCTTCCTCCTGACGTTTGCCACCGGTGGCCACTGCACAGCCGTTTGTCTCTCTGGTGGTTGCCTACTTCCCCACGGGAACCTAGGACTGAAAGGCAGGTCCCTGTGGTCTTTTTGGGGGATCCCTAGACCAGCACTGGGAGCAGCCGCGAGCAGAGGACCCTGAGGGCAGGCTGCGAGCTGCCCAGAGCTCAGAGAGAACTGATGCTGCTCCTGAGACGATGACAAGTGACAGGTGCTGGGCTCCTGCCATGTGCTAGGCACCGGGCAGGGACAGGGTAGGAGACACACATGGGAAACTGGGAACAACACAGCTCCCGGATGGGGAGCAGACTTCGGCCAGGGGACGATTCTGAGTCAATCTAGGGCTGAGGTGACTACTGTCCTGCTTGGTCTCCCCCCTTTTCTCCCCGAGATACTCAGCCCTGACTGCCTCCCAGCCTGACACTCCTCGTGCTGCACTGACGCCGGGCAGGGTCCCTTTTTCTTTCTGGGTACGCGAACCTGAAGCTGGGCTGGGCTGCTTTTTCATAAACTCACTTCTTGAGAAAACTAAGAGACAAAAGCTTCTCTTTATATTGTTATTTTCTTACCATTTCTCTCCCCCAACCAGAGTGCGAGCTATGCAAGACCAACCAATTTGCAAATAAAAACTCAGCCAGTCACAGGCAGAGCAACTGCATTTCTGCATCTTCTGCAGGTTTCTCTGACACAGGCCTGAGGCCTAAACCAGTGGTCGGCAAACCCATTGGTCAACAGAGCCAAATATCAACAGGACAACGACTGAAATGTCTTTTGAGAGCCGAAAACCGACTTCTGCGTATGGGCCACGAAGTTTCAATTGCACTGTACATGTGTGCCCGCATATGGTATTTTGTGGAAGAGCCACACTCAAGGGGCTAAAGAGCCACATGTGGCTCGCAAGCCATAGTTTGCCGACCACTGTGCTAAACCATTAACATGGCAAATACAATAGAAATTCAGAGGTTTTTGTACATAGAGAAATGTCTGAATGCAATGGCAGACTTCCTTTTATAAAATATGGGTAAAACTTAACTTGTAAGTAAAAAAAGCTTTAAGTAAATGATTTCATCAAAGATTAAAATAAGATCTAAAGTGCTATTAATACTATTAGCAAATAGCAATTTAACTGAACCAGAGCTTAACTGAGTCACAAACATATTGGAGGTACAATCTGTTATGGGGGCGCAGGACAGTGGGAATGGGTGTCGTATGATTTGATTATATCTTGCACTTATGCTTTACTATATAACCAAAAACATATTCAAGAACAGTTCATCTTACCCAAAATAGAAGAGTATGACACAGGCATAAGACAGGATTCCTTGCACTTTAATTGAGCTTGTTACAACTCTGATGAGCTAGCCAGAAACAGACCAAAACAACAAAAACACACAGACAGAACACACAACCATAGAGTTATTAGTTCATACTTAGATAAAGTCATCTATACTGATTAAACACTTGAGGCACACACGTGTGGCCTGGCTAAATCCAAACAGGCAGTTCTAAATGTGTCCATTTCTAACAAACCGTGGCAGCTGGTGAAATCTTTTGTGGTAGATTTGGGTGGTTCAGGCAAATCTAGGATGCCTGTAGCTAATGCCAACCTTGATACTGTGCCTAATTCATAAATGACATGTTTGCCTGGCCCTGAGAGAGAAGCAGACCAGGTGATTTTTAATATGAAAAATTATTCTGGAAAACACAAATGGATCCATCATGCTGTTTGTGTCTCTGCTGCAGCTAGATCCAGGGAGAGGGCATTTCCATTTTTCTTGCTTTTTTTATCCTCTGTCCTCTGACTTTTTTTAAGAATCCTCAGTGACTCTCAGGGATCAGAGAGAAAAAAAAAGGAACCTTAGAAGAACTAAATACTCTTGCAAAATCAATTACGTAAAGATTGAAAATTTTCTGTCTCTTTGGGATAGCCGTGGTTAAATACCCGTTTTCTTCTTTCTCTCACAGAAATAAAGCGGTGACATCTTGAACCTGGAAGCCTCCTGAGGGAATGTGGTGGGGCTGTCACTGCAAACCCACAGCTGATCACAGCTCGGCAGGAAAGGTGCCGTGCACAGGCAGCCTCCGCTTTCCAAAAGGCCGCTTCACACCACTGTGCGTTTACGGAAGACCACGCTGGTACTGGTTTTCACTGAGCGAAAGAAATTTACTATGAATTTACTATAAAAAGCATTTGATTTGCAAAGAGCTGAGCAGCAGGAGTGGCCGCCACGCTCCCAGGGAACAGCCACATCAGCATCTCAGCATCGGCCACCACAGCTGAGCCCTGGAGCATCTGGGCTTTCTCTTCATTTGTGTGTCTGTTAGCAAGATGTGTCCTTAGTAGCGAAGGGCTCAGAAGGGAGTTTACTTTAAGTGTAGAAGTGGTCATAACTAAGCATTTTGATCATCATGGTGAAGAAAATAAACACAGTGGTAACTCGAGATACGAGTTTAATTCGTTCCGTCACCTTGAGGCGTGGGAAACTATGAGACGCTCGAGTCACAGTAAACTGGTAGGTCGTGTGCAGCTGGCCGATCCGCTCGATTACTCGTATCTCAAATGTTGCTCGTATTTCAAAGCAAAAATAGCTCGTATCTCAAAAATCTCGTATGTTAGGGCACTCGTATCTCGAGGTACCACTGTACCATAAATTAATGTCAATGCTTCTTTGGTTTACACTATTAGGCAGGAGAGGTTTCATAGAAACGCTCTACATTCAGATAGTAAGGGGACTGCATTAGGGTCTGGGGGGACTGCTACATGGAAATGGGAAGTCGGGGAGAACAACAGACCTTACCTAGTGATGTTATTACCATCTGAAAGAGTTTAGTGGGGTGCCTTAAATAACATAAAAAAACGTATCTTTAAAATGCTGCCAGGAAAAGAACAATTGGGAGGACACAGAGGGATGGATTGTCACAAAGTGACAAAGAAGTCCTCATCATTTCCTCTAATGAGGAATGACCTGCTGTCCAAACAGCTGTGATGGAAGCTAATGTGGCTCTAGGATTTTATTATTGGATAAGAAAAGTTTGCCAATGATCACATTCAAGGCTTAAAGGACTTCATTTTTATTTAGCTTACTAGAGGCCAGAAGCACGAAAATTCATGTAAGAATGGGCCTTCCTTCCCCTGGCTGCCGGCATCACCTTCACTTGGACCAGAGCCACCTTTTTGGCTTCCCACGCTGCCCAGAGGCTGGGAGCGGCTGGAGCAGTGTGGAATGCCTGCATTGTCGCCATGGTGATGACAGGCACCCAGACCTGCCTCCGGCCTCTTGGCTCCTGTGTATGCAAATGATCCTTCCAGCTTTGGTGGGTTAATTTGCATACACTCTCCTGATTGGCTGGTGGGTGTCACAAAGGAACGGTCAATTTGCATCTTTCTCTTTTATTAGTGTAGATTAGCAGAAAACTTTTAAGATGCATTCATTCAAAGCCTCATTTCCATGAGACTTTCATGCATGATTTCTTTTACTTTTTTGGGGTATGCATTCACTTGAGGACCTAAGTTAATACATTTATAAGTAAGCATTGCCTCTCTTGGGCCTTACAGAGCTGATTCCCAAGGCCTCGGTAGGTTCCTCAGAGCCCTGAAACGTTTGCTGGAGGTCTGCGAGAGAAGCCTGCAAACCCACCCCTGGATCACTGCACAAGCTGCTGCAAAATGCAGGCTTCCCAGTGGGGTTTGTTAACTATTCAATAAGCTTAAATCTTTTGGTATAACAACCATAAAAACTCATGTAAAGAAAGAAAATCTTTAAGTACCAAATTTAAAAACCCATACTAGTCATGAGTAGTGTTTTCTGGCAAATAAGTTACTAGATAGTTATTATTTAGCAAAGCAGGGCCATATTCAAATATAATCATCTAACCAGTCTTTAATAATAATAATCAGTCAGATAATAATTAGTCTGGCTAACTAGGTTTATCCTCACTCTGTATGTATCATGTTTCTAATTGTAAAAGACAAATGTAGAGAAATCCAATATTCTATTTTATCCATCTCTTAAATGTTTAACACACAATTATTTTACTCTTTAAAATCCTCCATTTTTCTAAAATTCTAGGAGTTTATTTTCCCAAGCAGAAAAAAGCTATATTACTATACAAATAACTACCTAGATTAACTGAAAACATTTGGGATGTGGCTATCTGGAGAGATGTACTGAAATTTAAGTAATATGAACTCTACTGATCATCGACAGGACAAGCTGGTCTACCATACAGCTGGTAAGACCTACAGCTTCTCTCTCCACCTGTTAGATGACCCTGTGACTCTGCATTAAGCGTGAACTCCAGGTGACCTCTGGCAAAAAGTTGGCCGCCTTTGTTTGGAGGTGGGAACAGGTAGCCAATAGGAATATGATGAAGTACGAGTGCAGCCAGCCAACCTTTGTAACGGACATTACTAGAGCCTGACGTGGCAGTGACTATTACAAGGCTGTCCTGAGCAATTCATTAAGATGCCAACTCGATGACACTTTTAGCGGGTTCAGTAAATTTCAGTGCTAGTATTTAAAATATATATGATTCCTGTAGATAAACTAGAAAACTTCATTGTAAAAACTTCGGAAAATGAATGCAGAATATACTCCATTTGAATATTTCATAATTTAATCTACTTGATTTGTTTCCAAGTGTTTGCTATAAATGCCGCTATAATGTGTAACTGTGCCTATAAATCATTATGTCTTTTACAGCTATTTCTTAGAATAAATTCTTCAAACTGGAATTACTCCATTAAACTGTCAAATTGCCCTTTTAGAGTTGCTAGACCAACTTACACTTCAACCAACATATGTTATACTTGCCACACCCACGCCTACCACCAAGTATTTCCATAAAAAACTTTGCCAAATAAATAAGCAAGAGTATTCTCCTTGTTAGAAAAGCCATTATACAAAAACAGTTCCTGATTTCACTTCTCTGTTGGATGACTCAATGCCAAAAGGATAACAAATTTCCTCCAAGTCCTTTACCTTTCATTTTTATATCATCCTTTTGAAACAGTCAATGAAAATCCGCTGATTAATATTCTATAATGATAGTCCTCGCATCGTTAAGAAAAATAAGACAGTACAGACTTACTAAAACAGCCAGCGGGAGAGGAATGAACCCCATCCTCCGCGCCACGGAGTCGCTGTAATCAGTGTACGCCTAGATAGAGAGGGGAAAAGGGTGCAGGGGCTTAAAGCACATGTACACAGTACTCTTCACTCATCACCACCCCTTTTTAAACAGGTGAGGTTCCAGGAAGAATGCACCTGGCACCTATTATATAAGTTAGCAAAACGATGTGGAAATTTAAACGTTCATAAGAAGTTTTAAATATAAAGTTGTAGAACTGTTACAAAGCTGCAAAAAATCATACCCTATTTATGTTAAATATTAGTATTATTTTTATTAATTTATAAAAATTTACTGTCAAGAACAGAAATAAGAAGGTTAAGTTTTCTCTTAACCAGTATTTCGAGCTAAATTAAACAGTCAGTTAATTATTAAGTGTCATTGAACTTAGTGATAAAGGAATGTTTTACAATAGCCACATGTTTGATACAATACTCACATTTTTCTGTCGACTACTAACAAGGTCAAAAGCAAGGCTGGCTCTATATTCACTGTAGACCTAAAAACAAATAACATTGAAATATTAAGTAATAGAGTGCAAACATCTAAAGTGGGAAGACTTATACTTTTCAGATTAGTATGTTTAATAATTAACCAGTAAAAAGGTCTTAATAGCCAAGCAGACATCTGGGTAGTGTTTCTCTTTGTTTTCCTACAAGAGTAAACAATTTCAAGTCCCCCAACTGTTATGCTCACAAACCTTTTAAAGGTCTCTCTTGAAAGAGAGATAAATACTAGCCCTGGGCTGGGTGGCTCAGCTGGTTGGAGCGTCATCCTACACAGGTTCAATGTCTGATCGGGGCATATGCAGGAGGCAACTGATCAATGTTTCTCTCTCATATTGATATTTGTCTCTCTCTCTCAGTCCCTTCCTCTCACTCTAAAATCAATGAAGAAAAAAATCCCTGGGTGAGATTTAAATTTTTTTGAAAAAAGGAGAGAGAAATTCTCAATGATTATAGTCATGAGAGTTCAGAGTTTTGGGAATAGTGGCTATTTTAAGTAGTGTAACATCTATAATAATAAAGGCGTAATATGCTAATTATATCGGACAGCTGAACGACCTTCCGGACAAAGCCAGGGCTGAAAGGGCGGACCAAAGCAAACTGCAGTGCCTGCGAGGGCCCAGCCCCTTGCACGAATTTCGTGCATTGGGCCTCTAGTCTATAATAATTTGGAAATTTTAAATAAACAGTTTAAAATTAATATCTATATCTAATAATAATGATGTCTTCTTAGAAAATAGGTGCTAAGTAAGATATAAAATTGAATTTTGAAAGCCTAATGTGTTAATAAAAACAATGTGGTTTTTAAAAGTTCAAGTAAACAGGTGATGACAGAATAACAGTTTTCGATGATTTTGGTTTCAATCCACACCTCCACCCAAAAGTGTGAAACCAGAATTATTTAATAATGAAATACTATACTTTCAGCTGTGTAATAATTTTTAGAAACTTAAAAATGTACTTCTAACTTGATAGTAGCAGTACTCTTCTATTATCTTCATAAATGCAATAAACCTGAACTTGTTCTTTTACAACTGTATAATATTAAGAAGAAATGAACATCAAACTCTCAATTGCCTACAAAAATACATACATCTGCAGTAATGTCGTTGAACTTAGTGATAAAGGCATGTTTTACAATATCCACGGCGATTTCTGATGCAATCACCATACAGACATCTGGAAACAACACCCAGAGATGATCTATAAAGTACAGGAAAAAACAGACAATTAAACTACTTAATATAAACAGACCTCAATATCACAGGCTATCACAAAAATCCAAAATTCACAAGGCAAAACTGTGATGTTTTCAATAAATAGTAAGAGACAGAACTAGCATTCAATAAATTACCAAAAGAGCCATATTTTACCACGTGACGGGATAATTCATTTACAGATGCTTATTATGCACTTTCTCTGTGCCAAGCACTTCAGGGAGGCCCCGTTGTGAGAGGCAGCAGGCGCCACTGGTGGGTGACACATGGCTCCTTATAAGCCCCCGATTCCAGAGTCGCCTCAGGGGGACAGTAAACAGCTAGTAGGCTGTGCTGAAGTCAGCTGACCAATTTCCCCCTCTCTGACCACTGTGACTTAAAGATACTACTCCATCATTTATTTCACTGTCATACAGATATAATTCATCCAATGTGTTCACCTTTACATGTACAAAAATGTCAATTTAGTAGCAAGTACTTGATAAAAAACTGCAAATAGATAAGCCCCTAAGACCTTGAAGAAGAGTCCAGTGGTACCTCGAGATACAAGTAATTGCGTGGATCAGCTGGCTGCACACGACCCACCAGTTTACGGCGACTTGAGCGTCTCATAGTTTCCCACGCCTCAAGGTTACGGAACGAAGTAAACTCGTATCTCGAGGTACCGCTGTATAAGAATGGGACTGGGCAAGAAGAAAGTGAGGGACACTGACACACAGCGGAGGAGCCAGCAGCTGCAGGGAGGGCTGGAGATGGGCACGGGGGCTACCCTTGCTGACGGGCAGAGCAGGGCAGTCTCAGTGCGTCTGACATGAGGCTGAGTTTGGGGGACCAGGAGGCCTGATTTTATGGTTTCCACAAGAAAATAACTTCTGCACACTGATCTCATTTTATATCTGTTTCTGATGTTTCATGGGGACCTGAAACCTAGCAATGAATCAACATAAATTAACAAGAAGCTATTAGATGCCTATAACATGCATGGCACTCGGGCAATAAATAACATGTAAAGCATGATCTCACTTCCTAAGAACAAAGCTGTACAAAGATGTCTGACATCAGAAAGCTCTAAGTTACTTGAGACACCTGAGCACGGGGATTGCTGCCCACCAGGCTCACGGCAGCATTGCCAGACGGTGCTGTAACTGTCTGCTTCTTCTGCAAACCTGTGAGTCCTGACATATGCTACCACTTTTCATATGTGCCACGTAGCAGGCAGGCAGCGGACGTCTGCCAGCTGCATGGATGGTGAAAATGCATGGAATCCTGATAAGTTGTCAGCCTCAATTCGGAGCTGTGTAAAAGTAACACCTCATTGCTTTATTTCTTTAATTTATCATTATTCAAGATGCTAATAGGCTGTAAATAAAAGACAAAGGTTCGGGAAGATCAGAAGCTCTTCTGGTGAACCCTTAAAAATATAAAAATCGGCTGAGACCGGTTTGGCTCAGTGGATAGAGAGTCGGCTTGCGCACTGAGGGGTCCCAGGTTCGATTCTGGCTGGGGGCATGTACCTTGCTTGCAAGCACATCTCCACAGTGAGGTGTGCAGGAGGCGGCTGATCAATGTCTCTCTTTCATCTCTATCATCAATGTTTCTTTCTATCTCTCTCCCCTCCTCTCTGTAAAAAATCAATGAAATATATTTTTTAAAAAAAAGTAAAAATCGGACTGCATTTAGATAACCACGGCTCACCGGGAAGCTGCAGGCTCCACCATCCACGAGAACACAGCCCTGGAGACACTGTGCCGTTTACGGGCAAGGACTATTGCACACGCTACGTCTCCCACACACCAGCCCTCTACTGAGACAGAGCGATCAGCTAAAATGCTGCACAGTCTTCTGCATACACGTTTTATTCCTCGTAAAAGAGTAATATTAGAAGCCACTGTATTTGTGAAAAGTTACTTACCTGGATTCCAAGAAAACTGTTCCATGTTCCTTAGACACACTATTAGCAAGAGCACATAATTTGTGAATCGCTCTTTAATATCTGAAAAAAAAATCACATATAAATCTAGCTGTTCTGCATAAAAATCATATAATAGTAATAACAGTGTATGTATAAAATTATTTTTTAGTGAGAACATGAAATTATGCTATGTGTAAACATCTATACAATAAACATACTATTTTATATACAGAACTAGAGGCCCGATGCACGAAGATTCGTGCAAGAATGGGCCTTCCTTCCCCTGGCTGTTGTCACTGCCTTCACTCTGGCCCAGAGCCACCTTTCCGCCTTTCCACACTGCCCAGAGGCCTGGAGTGATTGGGGCGGTGTGGAATGCCTGTGTCCTGCTGCTCGGCATCTGTGTATGCAAATTAACCAACCATCTTTGTTGCATTAATTTGCATACTCACTCCTGATTGGCTGGTGGGTGTCACGAAAATATGGTCAATTTGCAAATTTCTCTTTTATTAGTGTAGATGTTGCTACATTGGTAAGACATTTACTTCTTTCACCAACACAATTCTAGCAAGCAAATTCCAGTTTTCTACAAATTTCAAAAAATATTCAAACCATCAGTCTGCTCAGATTGATTCAGATTCCCCCAATGATTATGGGGACTTACAACTGTTTTCATTTTATAGGAGAATTAAAAAATAGAAGCAGAGAGTGAAGTATGGGACTGGGGAATGTGAAACCCTTGTCTAGCAGAATACTTCCAATTTGGTAAATAGTGAGTATACAAGTGCTGATCTGATAAATCCTTTAGCTGAGAGAGAGTTAGTATTACGAAAGTATTTCTTAAGACATACGTAGAACTTATGGAGGGGGGAACAGCAAGGTTTCATATTTATCATGTCACTAAGCATTTTCATCTTGGTCTGAATTAATTTAATAAAAGCAAATAACTGAATTCCTGCTAAGAGCTAGTTTACACATTGCACTTTGTAAGCTATTTTCTTATTACAGACTAAGATACTATGAAATCAAGAAATCATGTCTGCCGTAAGCTGGCACACCCGTGTGGGTGTGGGTGTCCACATAATGGTGGGGCTGTGGCCAGCGCAATCACTTACTTAGTAACCCACCTCAAGGCCTGTGTATATCCAACTGTCATTTCCCTGATATTCTAGTATCTTAATAATTCTGGGCCTCACCCTGCCACTCAAATGTGGGATCCCCTACAGCCCTCTGCATTTTAATTTCACTTTGGTGTCCTTCCTCCAATTGTCTTGGCTTCTCTTTTCTTTTTAAATATATATTTTATTGATTTTTCACAGAGAGGAAGGGAAAGGAATAGAAAGCCAGAAACATCGATGAGAGAGAGACATCAATCAGCCGCCTCCTGCACACCCCCTACTGGGGATGTACCCGCAACCAATGTACATGCCCTTGACCGGAATCGAACCTGGGACCTTTCAGTCCCCAGGCCGACACTCTATCCACTGATCCAAACCGGTTTTGGCAGCTTCTCTTTTCTTATTTCCATCCTTCCCTGTTACTCTACAGCAAGGGATCTAGACTTTCATTCTACAACTAAAGCCTGGTCTCTAAGTGAGCTGGCATTTCCCACATGTGTATGCCCTACATGCCTAAACTCTGTCCAGTCAGGGACAATCCTTCTCCAGGGTAGCACAGCTCTGAGCCCTTTTTATGAGGGGTCTGGGCTGTATGATTCGGCTGATAGTGGCCTTGGCCAAGTCAAATTACTCTCCCTGTGTTCTAGTTTTCATGTGTGTAACATGGAATAATAGCATCTGTGCAAAGAAATTTCTGCATTCATGACAAGTTTTTGAAAGTATTGATAAGGTGCTATATAAACGTTTGTAATTTTTTATTATCTTAAAGATCCTAAGATTGCAATAAGCAAAATAATAAGCAAAGTTGCTAAAGATGTTGAGAGAGTAAGAGAAAGCACAGCTTAAGTACAAGAAACAAAAACCCACAGGAAATGTGACATAGTTTTAGAATAAACTAAAATAATATGCATAATCTGCAATTAGAGTCTAACTGTACATACCACTATTTGACATTTGAAAAAGATTGTTCTTCTCAAACTTCTTGAAAACACTTCCTTTAATTTCAACAAACTGAAATAGTAAAAGAAAATATTACCCTTATCATTATAACTGTTTTAACAATGGACACGGCATATATAAAACTTCCTGAAGAATAACGTTTAGAAAAAATAATTTATCCATCTAGAAACTGCTATTAAAGTACCCCTTTAACTTCAGAAATGTCAAGTAAAACCTCATACTCACATTATTAGACATCATGATAGTGAGCAAGGACTTGTTGTGTGAGTTAAATGCTACGTTGAGAGTCGTTGCTTGAACCATTATTAGAATTGCATGCAAAACTAGCAATAAGTGATGTCAAGGAAAAAAACTTAAGTCTGTTTTCATATTATAGTAACAGATAATACTATACAATTTACAAAGTGAATAATGTGGGGAAAGAAGACTATGTTTTCAAGTCAAGTCCTACATAAGTATTTTGTTCTTTGTAATTTTTTATTAGGTGATCCCAATTTGACTGGATTACAATGTACGCCACCACACGAAACAAGCAAGAGCAGAAATGAACCGCAGGGCCCCATTCAAGTGGACTGTGAGTCCTGTTCTTTCTGGTTCTCTGGCATTTGGCTCAATGCTTGGGAAATAGGCACTTCAAAAAGTTTCTTAAATAAACAGAAATTATGGTAAATACTGAAAGAAGACAAGTAGCAATATACATTCTGAATTAAGATAATTTACGTTCTAAAACAGAAAAAACACATAGCAAAAATCTGGAAGTGATCTTCCTCTCTGGCTCTTCTGGGGATGAGGAACATCTTACCTAATAATAGACAAACATGTAAATTGACCGTACTTCCGTTACGCCCACAGCCAATCAGAGTGAGTATGCAAATTAGAAGGTCAAAGATGGCGGCCGCCCCGCTGCTCCAGGTATGGAGTGGCCAGGCGGGGCAGGACGCCTGCTATGAGAGGGAGGGCACGGGGGGGGGAGGTGTTTGGGGAGTGGGGTGAAGGGATCTACTGGAGCGGAGTGCCGCAGCAGACAAGATGGCAGACTCCAGCCAGAGTCTGCAGCGAAGATGAAGATGGCAGACTCGGCCAGAGAGAAGGCCTGGGTCCCGGGTGCCGGAGGAAAACCGGTGCCAGAAGCCAAGGGAAGGAAAGCCTATTGCACGAATCTCCTCGTGCAACGGGCCTCTAGTAAGACAGTAAGAATTGTCTGATAATTAAGATTCTTCCTAACTGTCTTTTTTTGAAAACATCCCAAGTTGCAGCATTATATTCATATTATAAGTGGAATGGTTTCTTTAAATTACAACAGTAACTTTTATTCCATTATACTTAGAACCAGTTTTTACTCTATAGAAATCTTCCCACTTAAGTCCCTTAACTTTGCAAATATTAATCTGATTTTTGCAAGTATCAGTTTCCGAGAGAGTAAGGAAAACCATGTGGCACATTCCTATAAATGAATCTGACCCCACATGGAACATGCAGGCATTCACATGTGTATAAATATATATAAATGGGCACACACACACTGTTTGTATGTAATGAAGCTTTGCTCATTAAAAAAAAACAAACACGCATTAAAAGTGGTGTGAGAGGGGAGAATAAAACCTTCAAATTTCCTCCCAACAAATTTCAAATTTTATTCCTAGATGAACTGTATACATTTTAAGCCCAGGTTATAACAAAGAATCCACAGACTTAAAAAACATAACTAAAAAACTCCATGTAAGTATAGAAAGCTACACAGATGTATATAAATAAATGTAAAGTATGTGTAATACCTTTCAGCCAAAAATCCGTCCACAGAACCTGTTGCACGGAGAACAGAACCGTTAGCAGTTCACAGCAGCGTGCACATCTGAGGCTCTTTAAGTTAACGTACAATGACTCATAACTAATTTTTCCAGAGAAAGCGGGTATTTCACACCATGCTCAGGACACACACACATACCTTTACGTCAGAGAAACAGCTAACCAAATAAAACAATGCAGAATACGCATCGACTGCTGGAGTGTCTGATACGTCAAAAGGATACAGACGTAGAGAACAGCCATGAAAAAGTGAGGGATCACCCCAATGTGCGCTCTTTTCCTTTCTTTGGGCTCTGTCGCTGTCCAATAGAGAGCATCTAATATATCTTGACCAAACGATGAAAACAGACGGTCTGCTACCTGAAGGGGAAAATGATTGAAAAGATGTTTCTTATTATTCCATTCAAACATGTCACTAAAATTGAGAAGCAACTCAATACCAGCTCTGCGTTTATACAAAAATAAACACTTAAAGCCCCACTGGAGGGCCAGCTCCAGAAGAGCAGGATCTGGGTACTTATTCAAATATATATATTTTTAATATATTTTATTGATTTTTTACAGAGAGGAAGGGAGAGGGATAGAGAGTCAGAAACATCAATGAGAGAGAGACATCGATCAGCCACCTCCTGCACGCCCCACAGTGGAGATGTGCCCGCAAGCAAGGTACATGCCCTCGACTGGAATCGAACCTGAGACCTTTCAGTCCGCAAGCCAACGCTCTATCCACTGAGCCAAACCAGTCTCAGCACGGCCACATCTTTATTCCCTGACACAGCAGTGCTCGGATCCTTGTGCTATATGAATGAGATTCCATATAATCAGCTATGTTTGTAAGAGAACAAAACCAAAGGGAGAGGACACAGCAAAACCATAGTTGCTCTGGCTTTAACTCTCTAAATTCAAACTCAGGATTCAAACTTCAATCCTTTAGGACAAACACGTCATTTGATCCCCTCTATTCAGACCTAATACTTGCCAACCACAGGAGCTATAATTTGCTTGAGGTTTATGATCTCGAATACTAGAGGCCCAGCACACAAAATCACGTGTGGGCAGGGTCCCTAGGCCTAGCCATCTTCTGCCCGCTCACCAGTCCTCAGTCCCACCCCGCTGCCTCCCACCTCTGTTTCCCGTGGTCCCCTGTTCACCATCCTGTGATAGGAGCCGGGGGGAGGGGGTTTAGAGGGGTGGGGAGCAGGGAGGAGAGGGACCTAGAGGTGGTCAATGCACCTCCTAGTGACTGGTCGAGCGGTCCTTCTAGTCATTCTGATGTTATGGTCACTGGGCTTTTATTATATAGAATAATACGCAGATTTACTTCTTAAAGATATTTTCAGGTACTGGTCTCCATAAATATAGTATGGTAAATAAAATGAAATACATAAAAAAAAGAAGATATTGCCCTGACCAGTTTGAGCATCGGCCTTCGGACTGAAAGGTCCGAGGTTTGATTCCGGTCAAAGGCATGTATGTACCTTGGTTGTGGGCACATCCTCAGTAGGAGGTGTGCAGGAGGCAGCTGATCAATGTTTCTCTCTCATCAATGTTTCTAGCTCTCTGTCCCTCTCCCTTCCTCTCTGTAAAAAATCAATAAAATATACTTAAAAAAAGGAAGATGATGATATATCATCTTCTTTTTTTGAGAGAGGCCTTTCCCAGACATCTGTCTCCTGCGGCTCCCAGTCGGTAACGCATCGCCCTGGTCTTTTTCACTGTGGCACGCAGCGTTTCTAATGCCTCCTGGGTTACTGTCTCTCTGCCACCCACAGAGTATAAGCCCCAGAAGACTGGGCTTTGTTCCCGCTGGAGCCTCAGGGTCTCAGGTAGTGCTTGGCACACAGGAAATGTTGGGTAAACATCTGCCAAATGCAGGAACGATAGCTACCATTCAGGGAGCTCTCACCACATGACTGGTACTGTGCTCTGCCTTTCCCGTGTACTGTGGTAGCCCGCACAATACCATGATATCTCCAACCTGCAGACAAGAAACTGCGGACTGGAGACAGCCAGCCACCAGCAGTGTGGGCAGGGCAAGCAGGATCACAGCCGTTTCTCTCTGCCTGGGAGCCTGACTCTCCTTTTCCACTGGGTGTAAACCACACCATCACTGCAGTCCACCGCGTGAGCAGCAGTAAAACCATTCTGATCAGCAACTGTCTGATCAGCAACTCATGGGTCCTTTTTCTCGACCCATTTTATAGTAACAGCAATACCACTCGTAGAGGGCTTGGGGAGTCAGGGGGCAGAGAGAAGCCCTGGTCCCCTGCAGTCCCCGGAGGGAAGGCAGTAACGGAGACCAGTGTGGCTGTGGCATGAAGAGCCACTCAAACAGGGTTTCTTTCTGAGAGGAGGAAGGAGAGCAGGTTGGTGCTCTGCCTCACCAACTTGACCCACACCCACCATCTGCATTCTACCCACCAGGCAAAGCAAGTGTGGGGCATGGGGCCTGCAGCCAGGAAGATGGAGGTGGCTTGAAACCCTCTTGGGCAATGAATGTATTAGCCAGGGTGGCCCGGGTGCCACAGCGTCTGAGCCAAACCAGGAAGCCCCAGGTACCACAGCAATGCAGCCCGAGAGAGAGACCAGCAGCCTCACAGCCCCATCCGCCCACCACTTAGGAAAAACCCTTTCCTGCCTCATTTAAGCTAGCAGACCTCACTTATGTTCCTAAAAAACAGCACAGAAATATGCATTTGAATCTCAAAAATGTACTATGTAACATAGGGTAGCTTACTATTTAAAAAACTTAAGATTTTGCCTGTAAATATAGCATTTTTTTGCTTTGTGTAACTTTATTTTTTTTATAAAAATGAAGATTTTCACATGCTGACTGCTCTAAGTTTAACATGAGATAGATTGTATAAAAATGTTAAGTACTTAAGGGATTTTGGAAACCTATATTTACTTGCTTGATGGGAAAAATTCAAAGCGATCACACATGTAAATCTCTTATAGCAAACATATCTATAATCCTAACATTTTCTTCATAATTTTTAAAGTTCCAGCATAAAGAAGACATGGGTGTCCAATGAATTTGCAAAACAAATTTCCCTGTGGTCTGACAATGCACTTTCTCAAGCGGCACTGACCCAAGCAGGCCCAGGCAGCAGGGAGCTCCTCCTTCCTGCACACAGGTTGGGTTTGACCTGCCACCGAGTCCCAGGACCAGCAGCACAGTACCATCTCGTCAGAAAGACAGATTCCCCCAAAGCCAGTTTGGCTCAGTGGATAGAGCATCAGCCTGCAGACTGAAAGGTCTCAGGTTCGATTCCGGTCAGGGGCATGTATCTTGGTTGTGGGCACATCCCCAGTAGGGGGCGTGCAGGAGGCAGCTGATCGATGTCTCTCTCATAGATGTTTCTAACTCTCTATCCCTCTCCCTTCCTGAATAAAATATTGAATAAAATATAAAAAGAATAAAAAAGAAAGACAGATTGCCCAGCCTCGACCAGATCTACAAGCCAGACTCTACATTTTAACAAGGCCCCCAGGTGACTGGCCTCGCCCAGAGGGCCAGAGGCACTCTCCAGGAGCCGGCAGGAAGTGGCCTGTCTGTCTGGGATGCCCGGGCAGGGGGGCTGGCGGCCGGCGGGGAAGCGGGCCCTTCCTCACCTCGAGCATGTTGTAGATGATGTAGAGCTTGATGACCGACTGGCCCCTGATCAGGTGGTACATCATGGAGTAGTCGACGTAGTGCATCATAAAGTAGCAGATGACCAGGATGACACCCTTCAAGATGTCACACACCTGCGCTGGCTGCAGCAAACGCCTGTCCCTGCAACAGAAGGAGCAATCACAGCCTGAGTTCTCCTTCCGAGGTCCTCAGAATGCAGACTCTTCCCTGGGCATACCCTGGCGGACACTGGCCATGAGAATGAGATGCATCTCCTACACGCTTCAGAATACCAAGGCGAGCTATGTATGTAACTGACTACGCGAGATTTTCTGCCAAGTACAGAATATAAGCTATGCAACCACAATTACCCCGAGAAGTGGGCAACCTTACCAGCAAGCATGCGGGCAGGCGTTGTGCATAGATTGCTTTAAAGTGAGGGACTTGCAAGACTCTGACACCAGCCTTTCACCTCACAACGAAGCCCTGTCACTCTGACCAGCCCTTCTGCACATGTTTGCGTTCCGGGCACCCTGGTACCTGGCACTTCTCATTCCACAGCCAACAGGTTTCCCGAATCGGTTCATAAGGAACTCCGATTTCTACAACAGTCTAATGTTCCGCTGGGTGGATGCGCTACACACCATTTAGTAAATCACTGATGGATTTCTAGTCTTTAGCAACCACGACAGAATGCCCACGGCATGCTTCAGATATGAAGGTACAGCTATAGGTTAAATTCTGAAAATCGGAATTTCGAGGTTATGTTCCCTTGACAGTCTGACAGGCTGCCCTCTGCAGGGGCTGCACCAGTTCAGCCCCGACGAGAAGCAGACAAGAAAGCCAGTGGCCCACAGGCACCAGCGTGGTGTCTCTCAGCTGCTGGGTCTCTGCCGTTCCCGCTGGTGGAAACCGGTCTTCAGGGCAGTGCCAATGCTCGTGTCTCTCGGTGGGACGCTGACATCTTAATGTATGAAGCTGCTTGTATGTTTGGTGACTTCTTTCCTCAGACCTTTCTCTTGCTGGTTTGCAGAAGAACTCTTCTATTACAGTGGTACCTCGAGATACGAGTGCCCTGACATACGAGATTTTTGAGATACAAGCCATGGAGCGAGCGATTTTTGCTTTGAAATACGAGCAACATTTGAGACACGAGTAATAGCGCAGATCGGCTGGCTGCACACGACCCACCCAGTTTACCTCGACTCAAGCATCTCATAGTTTCCCACGCCTCAAGGTTCAGAACGAATTAAACTCGTATCTCGAGGTACCGCTGTACAGAGGTCAGCCCTCCGTGACACAAGCTGAAAACAGTTTTTCCTAATTAATCTGCAGATAAATCATTCTCCCTTCTGAGGTCAGAGGATGAAGAGCTGAACCTGAATTGTGTGTGGAAACATCTTGCTTCCGCACAGGGACAGAAAATGCTAGAAAAAGGCTTGAGATGTCTCTCATTGAACATGAGCTACTGGAGCAGCTGGGTGGGCAGCTTTCTCAACAGCCCTGCAGGCGGCTGCTCAGCCAGGCGGGCTCAGTCTCCTGCCAGGGCAGCTTTCTTTCTGGTGCCAGCACTGTAAGGCCTTGTGTCTCCTTTAGAGCAGCGGAATGCCTCTCTCCCACCCAATGTTAGGCCACTAACCCCCAGCGGGCCCTGTGTGCTGAGCTGAGACTGCCTTCCTGGCCAGCCTGTTTGCCTTAACTGCCCTCCCTGCAGCCCTGGTCATCCCCTGCCTTCCTATTCCCTGCAGCGCTTTCTAACCTCGTCCTCCACACTCAGGTTGGGGGTCCTCTCCTCCAGAGATCCTTGTGGAGCTGAACAAGGCATCTGCGAGGCTTCCTGGGTGACCAGGAAGGGCTGAAGGGAGGCGGGAACACTGGGCTGAACCAATGGGCCTAACGGGACACGGGGTGTGAATTCGTCTCAGGCAGACAAGTCCTGGGATGGGCGGCACAAACAGCTAAATGATTTTCAGCAGCAAGGGTGCTGGGTAAACTGCACAGGGATGAAGGTGAGTGTCTGTCGCCAATTCTCTATCTCTTTCTGCCCTGCTCCTCTCTCTTCCAGGCCGGCTCTGGCCGCTCCTCTCCGCGGAAGCCAGGCTGAGATGCATCTCCTCCCTCCAACGTCCAGCCCAGAACACAGACCTCCACAGGGGCTCTTCAGCTCTAAAGGTCATTAATTCAGTGCC
>PVJN01011791.1:0-53083 GCA_004026805.1 Lasiurus borealis
CTTTGGAGTTGATGAACTCCTTTAGCTTTTTCTTCTCTGTGAAGCTCTTTATCTGCCCTTCAATTCTGAATGATAGCTTTGCTGGATAGAGTATTCTTGGTTGTAGGTTCTTGCTATTCATCACTTTGAATATTTCTTGCCACTCCCATCTGGCCTGCATCGTTTCTGTTGAGAAATCAGCTGACAGTCCTATGGGTGCTCTCTTGTAGGTAATTAACTGTTTTTCTCTTGCTGCTTTTAATATTCTCTCTTTGTCTTTTGCTCTTGGTATTTTAATGATGATGTGTCTTGGTGTTGTCGTCTTTGGATTCCTTTTATATGGGGTTCTGTGTGCTTCCTGGACTTGTAAGTCTATTTCTGTTACCAGATGTAGGAAGTTTTCAGTCATTATTTCTTTAAATAGGTTTTCAGTATCTTGCTCTCTTCCTCTGGCACCCCCACAATTCTGATGTTGGTATGCTTGAAGCTGTCCCAGAGGCTCCTTACATTATCTTCACATTTTTGGATTTTCTCTTCTTGCTTTTCCAGTTGAATGTTTTCTGATTCTTTATATTTCAATTTTTTTACTTGATTCTTGCCTTCCTCTAGTCTGCTGTTAGGTCTCTGTATAATATTTTTTATTTCAGTCAGTGTATGTTTAATTTCTAGTTGATCCTTTTCTATCTCTAGTTGGACCTTTTCCATCTCTAGTTGGTCCTTTTTTCATCTCCTCTTGGGTCTCTCTAAATTTATCCATCTTTTTTAGGATATTCTTGAAAAACCTTATAACCGTGGTTTTGAACTCTATATCCAGTTGTTTTCCTCCATTTCTTTTGTTGTGATCTCTTCCTTTGTCTCTGCATTTTCACTGTGCGGGGAGAACTTCTGTGTTGGATTCAGCCTTATGATACAAGACTTGCAAAACTGCAAAAGCCTCTCTGTTGAGCTTGGGATGGGTGGAGTCTCAGGGCTTAAGGGACCGCCTTGCCTTCTAGTCGGCCCCACCCTCCACGGCCCCTGAGTCTCACGTGACTGGGTAGTCACTGGAACAGTCCCTGTGTGCGCACATGCTCTCTTTCAGTGCCTCTAGACTGCTGCCCCTCGGGCTCCCCTGTGCTCTGGGACCATGTGAGTCTGGGTCCTCAGGGTTTCACCTGAAACTGGGGTTTAGTGGAGTTAGAAGTGGTGCAGTTGGGAGGCTCTGTCTCCTGCCCACTTGTGAAAGCCAGTGGCACAATCAGCAGTCGATCATCTGCGAGCAGTGCTGTGCGCGCCACCAGACTTCTGATCTTTTGCGACTCCCCTAAATTTCCGTGCACTTCTTCCTTTTCACAGTCCAAACTCAGCCGGTTTAGTGTCATAGGATAAGGGGTTCAATGCCGTTGGGAGTCTCCGTCTCCCTTCCACCAGAGAAAGCCAGCCAGGTACTCTGGGACCCGCTCTCTCCACACACGCGTCTCTGTACCTCAGCTTTTTACAGCTGCTCTGGGTCTCTGTGAGCCCCTCTCTTTCCTTCTAGTTGTATAATTTCCACTCAGCCACCTTTCCTGTGGTTCTGGATGATGTCCGTTCTGTCTTTTAGTTGTAGTTTTGAAATCGCGAGAGGCAGCAGTGTAGGTGTTTACCGATGCCACCATCTCTTCTCAGACAATCTTTTTAAATGCAGAGCTGAACTTGCAGTAAGTAAAACAAGGACTCTCCAAAGGTCAGAGGTGAGGAGGAGACAGGCCTCCACCTGGAGGGTCAGTGCTGCCCCAGGACAGCTCCAGGGCATTTGCTGACAGCAGGACTCTGGAGTCTCAGGGTTTATTGGCAACAGGGAAGACAAAGCCATAGCGTATGTGATTGGATCCCCCAGCCCACTCCTCTCCCAAACCCAGAGTTATGGGAGAAGGCTATAGTGAAAAGATGAACCAGAAAAAAAAAAATCTACCCACCATCAAAAGAAGAAAAGATAAGGCAACCATTTTAGATCCGTAATTTAATCTTAGGCTCGTATCTAAGGGGGGAAGGGAAATAAAAGAATGAAGACTTGCTGACTTTATAGCCCTGAACTCTGAAAATATGAATTCAAATTTATATTATCTCCTCAGTCCAGAAAATCCCAGGAAGTTAAAGTGTCACAGGCCGGCAATGCCCTGTAACACCTGGTAGAGGCCAAAGCTAATTATCTCTGGAGGAGCACACCATCAATCCAGGCGCGTAGGTCCCTAGAGATCCACGGGAGTCAAATGGAGCTTGCAATCAAAGAGGTGTAAGACACATGAGGAACCGCAGTAGACCAGTAGTAGAACTGTACCTGGATGGACTTCAGACACGGGAGTAATTAGGTACAGTATATTAAATAAGTCAGTTTAAAATGGTGAACAAAGTAAAATAGAGAACTAAAAATTCAAGCAAGAAACAGACCACTAAAAATGACCAGGCCAACTGGATGGATGGATAGATAGATAAAACTCCTTGAAACAAACTCAAATAATTGAAATTTAAAGCCCAGTGGAACTGGTTAAATAGAGAATTCATGCATTGCAAGACAGATCTAAAGAAATTACTTGTAGGGCAACACAGAGATAAAGAGATAAAAATATAAGAGGCATGGATAATAATGAGAAGATCTAAATTATGTCTAACTGGAGATCCTGAAGATGAGATTTAGGGACAACAAATCTCTGAGAAATCATGAGTAAGAAGTTTTCAAAATTGACAAAGGATATGAATCATCAGTTTGAGGAATCGTAAGAAATCCCAGCAGGAGAAGTAAAAATGAAATCACATGTAGACACATCATAGTGAAATTGCAGAAAAACCTTTAAGAATGCCCCAGAGGAAAGACAGATTGCTTATAAAAGAACAGCAGACCAATAACCACAAGAGCAGCCAGAGGCAGTGGATTAACATCTGCAGCATGTTGAGGGAAAATAACTACCTAAATTCTAAATTCAGCTAAACTCTCACTCAAATAGAAGCGGACAGTTCTTGGGCTCCCATAATGACAGCAGCTGGCATCCCAGCACACACCCAAGTGCCCCAAGCCTGGCCCCAGTCCAGGATCCTGGCAGGACTCAAGGGAAGGTGTTGAGGCACAGCTTGGAAAACCAGGATGCTCAAACCGAGCAACTGCAAGATGCTGTCACAAACATGGAGAAGCATCTAGAAGAACTGTGCTAAAGCTGTGCTGCTTATGTGCAGAAAACTGCCAGAGAGTGAGACAAAGCAGGTCTTCTGATGAACCTCTGCATGCCTGCCAGGGGTGGGAACGTCCGGCCCGAGGGCCATGTAAGGCCCGTGAATTCGTTTGGTCTGGCCCTGCCAAGGCATTAGGGGTGAGTTAACTAAATGTTTGACCAAATATAGCAGCCTAATTTTTAAGTTGATAATTTTGTATGGCCTGAGAATGATGTTATAAATATCCAAATGGCCCTTGGCAGAAAAAAGGTTCCTCACCCCCATTGAGAGACCCCCCAACTTTAAAGCAGCCTGAAAAACTATGCTGGTGAGTTTGCCAAGTTTCAGGATTATCAACAGGCAGAGGTTGAAATAGTTAAAGCTAAAGTAGTAGAACCTTTGGAAGCTCATGGAACCATTGTAAAAACCAAACGAGATGACGTAAAAGCAATAGTAACAGCAAGGAATTAACTCAGTGAAACCCAACTGATGGATGTATTATTTCACAGGCAGAAATGAACTTACAGAGTGTTACAATGGATGCTACATGAACAACTCATCATCTGGAAGAAATGATCGACAATTTTGAAAAGCAGAAAATAAAGCATTTAAAGACTATATTTTCAGAATGTATAACTATTCAAATGTTATTTCACAGCAAAGCTTAAGAGGTCCACAATGCTGCCTACCAAAATATACAAAAGATTGTTGAAGAAGAAGATTTTGAGGTTTTCTGAAATACTCTAAATCCACCAGGTTGTTCATCTTGACTAGATATTGCAAGAGCAAATTCAAAGTCACCGCTTCAGAGATCACTGTCAGCTAAGTGTGTACCTGGAACAGGAAAGGTATCTATCTACCTGTTAACTAAGAAAGAACCAGCAAGCAGAAGATGATAATGAAGAGGATGAAGCCTTAGATTTAAAAGACGAAGAAAATTAACTTTCTTAACTAAATTTCACATTTCCATTTTTATCTTAGATTACTTGAAATCCATAATTACTGAATTATAAAACTTTATACTGGCTTGGTACATTAAACCTTAAAATGAAATTCTACTGGAAATGCAAAATAATTAAAGGAAATTTACATCGACAAAAATGAAGGCCTTTGCCAAAACCGGTTTGGCTCAATAAATAGAGCGTTGGTCTGCGGACTGAAGGTCCCAGGTTCGATTCTGGTCAAGGGCATGTGCCTTGTTGCAGGCACATCCCCAGTAGGGGGTGTGCAAGTGGCGGCTGATAGATGTCTCGCTCTCATCAATGTTTCTAACTCTCTATCCCTCGCCCTTCCTCACTGTAGAAAATCAATAAAATATATTTTTTAAAAAATGAAGGCCTTAAAAACATTACACACCAGTCATTTTAACATCCTGTCTAGCAGTATATGGTCTTTTTATACAGGCTCAGAGGCCGATCTAAGAACCAGGAGGTCATGGTTGGATTTCCAGTCAGGGTACATGTCCAGGTGTGGGCTCGATCCCCAGTAGGGGGCGTGCAGGAGGCAGCCAATCAATGGTTCTCTCTCATCATTGATGTTTTATCTCTCTCTCCCTATCCCTTCCTTTCTGAAATCAATTAAAAAATGTATTTTAAAGCATTTCATATTAATTAATGCACTGTACTTACATGGGGTTGTAATAGTAAGTCAATGAGAAAAAATAAAATATTTAACAATTCCACTTGCTTCTTTTAGGTGAAGACACCATGTTTTCATTACCAGAAAAGGGTCCTAGAGAGTCGTTCTGATTAAATACAAACCCTATTCCTATAAAGCCTTCATCAAAAAAGATGTTCCTTTTCCTTTCCTTTTCTTTCACTTTTATTACAACTCGAAGTTTCTTCAGTTAATACATAATTTTACTTTTCAACAAGAGTATAATCACTCTTTAATTAAAGGTAATGAAAACCCGGGATGTAAGTGTTTTACAGCTCTACTTAAAACATAAATTTTAGCTTTAGGAAGAAAGTCACATTCAGCCTGATTCTAATTTTAAAACAAAACTGCTGTCAGGCTAAAGCTGTACATGGTGCTATGACTTTTGAAAAGCTAATTTGGTGGAATGTTGCCTAAGAAAACATCACGAAAAAGCATAAATCATGAAAAATTCTATGAAAATTTCACCAAATTACCATCTAATAAATAAAAGAGTATACAGTCACTCTAATTCCTGAAAACGTAAAACAATTGAAAGAGCCTTGCATTATGTCTGATGCTTTTGTTTCCTTGCAGAGGGAACTGTACTTTGTTATTTCATGAATCCCAGTCAGGCATGTAAACATTATGAAATTTATAAAATTATTTGGGAAAGCTACAAAAAGCAATGACTCATAACAGAAAATTAAAGACTTTCTAGGGGAGGAAAGAGTAAGAGGACAATACTGTCAATGGATGAGTGGATAAAAAAGATGTAGGATTGCCCTAAGCGGTTTGGCTCAGTGGATAGAGCGTTGGCCTGCAGACTAAAGGGTCCCAGGTTCGATTCTGGTCAAGGGCATGTACCTTGGTTGCGGGCACATCCCCAGTAGTGAATATGCAGGAGACAGCTGATCAATGGTTCTCTCTCATTGATGTTTCTCTATCCCTCTCTCTTCCTCTCTGTAAAAAAATTAATAAAAAATATGTATTAAAAAAGAAAGATGTGGGATATACACATACAATGAAATATTCAGCCTTAAAAAGGAAGGAAATCCTGCCATTTGCAAAAACGTGGATAAACTTAGAGGACATTATGCTAAGTTGAATAGCCATATGCAGAGAGACAAATGCTGCATGATCTCATTTATATGTGGAATCTAAAATAAAGTCAGAGAAACATAGAGTGGTTTACCAGGGGCTGAGAGGGGGAGAGAAATGGGAAAATGTCAGTCAAAGGGTACAAAGTTCCATTTATACAAGATAAGTTCTGAAGATTTAATGTACAACAATGTGACCAAAGTTAACAACACTGTATTGTATACTTGAAATTTGCCAAGAGTTATTATCAAGCAAAGAATACATACACAAATAGTAACTATTGAGGTGATAGATATATTAATCGGTTTGATCATGGTGAACATTTCACAATGTATACATATATCAAATCGTCAAATTGTGTATCTTAAATATATGCAATTTTAATTGTCAATTAGACCTCAATAAAACCAGAAATAAGAGGAAAATAGCCTTTCAGACAATGAACTGAGTTTATCACCACGTACTTTCACTAAAGAACCAAAAGAAGAAAGATCTTGGACAAGATGGTATTGAGACAAAAAAAATAGTAAATAATGTATACAAAGCTAAACAAGCATCAGTTCTATTAAATAATAATAGCTCAGATTGGGACAAAAGATCCTTTGATACTGAATTAGTGGACAACGATAATAGTAAGACATGGGAGATGAGGGAAGGGTGATTATCTTTAAGCATTAAAGGTATCTGCTGAAGTTTGTAAGAGTAACCACTAAAATGAAAGCTAAACTTTCCAACTCAACAGAGGAAGAAATGCAATTTTTTCAAAATTCTTCAAGTTAAATAAGACATGGATAGTTCTTGAGCTTGAGGAGCTCAGAGTCTCCTCAAGGGGACTCTGAATGCAGAGAACAAGCAACTAAAGGCATAATTTTACTGAAAACATATTTTTTTTCTTTTTTATTGATTTCAGAGAGGAAGGGAGAGGGAGAGAGAGCTAGAAACATCAATGATAAGAGAATCATTGATCAGCTACCTCCTACACACCCCCTACTAGGGATTGAGTCTGCAATCCAGGCACATGCCCTTGACCAGAATCAAACCTGGGACTCTTCCGTCTGCAGGCTGACATTCCATCCACTGAGCCAAACCAGCGACGGCTACTGATAACGTTTTAAATGCACGATAAGGTCAAGTACTGATGAGAACACAGGGATATGTTTGCAATAGTCACAGCTCATATGAGTGTCAATTGGTTCAATTGCTCCAAAGGGCCACTTGCCATTGGCTCCCCTGGAATGCCCCTCTCACTGCCAGGCCCTTAGAGCCAATCACCCATGCGCAGGTGTGTGCAAAGGAGGTATTTATGGGCATATTACTGCAGCATTGTGTGAAGACCATGCCCCAGAACCTACCTAAATGCCCATTAACAAAAATATGGGCAAAAGTCCGTTTAGCCAAGACATAGAATATTTATCCTCAGTAAAAAGAAGACAAGTCAGATGTACTATGTTCTATTATCAAATACCTAATATAAAATACTCACCCTACACACACTCAGACGCACGCGCACACCAGCACCACCACCACCACCACTACCACCTCCCAGGCACAGCTCATCAGGCCCAGGAGAGGGCCCGGCACCTCCTAGATGCATAATAAATGTGAGCTGATCGAGGCCAAGTGCACAGAGAGGGGTCAGGAGAAACAGAGAGATTAGGAGCCAGGAGAAGCTTCTAGCAGAAAGAGAACAAGAGGGGAAGGAAGTCCCTGGCTGACACTATGGGAATGCTTTTTCCACAGGCAAAGGGCAGACGTAGAGGAGAAACCCACAGACCTAAGCACAGCAGCTGCAAAGGTGCTCACACTCCGCCCAGGCCCACATCCAAGGGGATCTGGACGTTTGGAACCAGACCCGCCCGAGGGTAGGAAGAAAAGGCTGGAAAAAGCCAGGCAGCAAGCCCCTGCCCTTGCCTTCTTCCCACACTATCAGCTCTTGTCTTCCTGTTTGACCAAACCTGTCAAGTGTGTTTTTGAATGCTCTTATCTTTGGGAAGAGTTATGGGGGAGGGAGGAGTCCAGATCTCAGGGGCCACAGTGACCAGCCAGCCCAGAGCTCCGCACGCTTCCTTGAACTCCCAGAGGAGGGGTGGGGGGGAGGTCTGCAGCTCTTGGGCCACAGGGCTCACTTCCTGCCAGGCTTTCTCCCATGGGAGGCCTAAGGGTTACGTAAACCTTGGGGGGATGGAGGGCGGTGGTGAGGATGTCTGTATGTATGTGTGTCTGTCTGCCTGTCTGTCTGTCTGTCTATGTGCATGCTCCACTTGGACTCCTACGTGACCACATAGAAAATTGTCTCCCACTGTGTGCTGGGAACTTTTCTGGATACTGGAGATCCATCAGCTCCTTTCCAAGTCCGAGTCCTGCCTACCCCTCATGCCTCTTCACTCACCACTCTGTGCTTTATGTGGAATATTAGTACATCTTGTACAACACAGGATGTTTCTCACGGCCATGCCTTCGCTCTGTGCTGTTCCTGCAGTCTGAGATTCCTTTCCTCTCTTGCCTGATTAACATTTTTCTGTCTCTCAGATAAACGGGCGGTACTGTCCCCAAGAAGTCGTCCCTTGTCACCCATGTATCCCTAGCTGGGCTAGGTGTCTGTCTCTGGGACTTTCATCATGTTCCGGGCTTATGTCTATTATGAAACATACAGCAATAGTAAAACCAACATTAAAGGCGTGCTTCCTATGTTCCAGGAGTTGTACTAAGCAGTTAACATGTATTAATGCATTTAATCTTCATAATGTCCCTATGAAATGGGATAGTCTCTAGCTCCTGAAAGCCATTCTCCCCACCCCCCCTTTTTTTTTTCTTTTTTCTAACTTAGCTCTAATTCTGTTGGGAATAGCAATGTGTCCAGCTTACTAATCATATCTCATTCCTAATCTGGCAATTAAATTCTGACCAATAGGATGTAGGTAAAAGTTGTTTGGGGAGACTTATGGGGAAACTCTTCAAAGAGTGACTGATGCCACCGGAAAGCACATGTTGCCCTTCCCCTTTAATCCTCCTCCCAGCCTGGGATGTTACCATGATGGCTTGAGCCGCAGCAGTCATCTCGTAACCACGAGGCAATCTTGAAAAAGAAGGCTAAAAATGATGGAATAGAAAAACAGAAGTAAGTTCTGCATTTGCTATGGCCAAGTAAACTCCCATCAGGCCAAACCTTCCAGTGATAGTAACTAGTAACTCTGGACAAAATTAAAAATGCAATTATCTGAAGTCACTGGAGAATGAACAAAGGCAGTTTCTGAATGGGAGTTGATATTGGGAATAAGGGATGGGGGACAGGCTCCCATTTTTATGGCTTTTACTTGAACACAGTTCCCAGTCAGCTTAAGCAGACCGTGAGCAGAGAGCACCATGTGGAGGACTAACGCTCTTACAAAAACCCTCAGTTTTTCTGGGTTAAACAACCAAAGGAGAAAGTTTGGGGATGCCTTAGCTGCTGGAAAGTGAAAGGGTAATTCTAGAAGGGAGAGAGCCCAAGAAAATGAGCCCTGAATTCTACACACACACTGTCAACCCTCCAGTCAGTGCTGACCCAACAACGTTCATGGGCGTTCACGGAGCAGGCTCAAAGCCGCCCGGGGGGGTGAGAGAACTCAGGGAAGTTTGCATTGTTGCTCTTTGAGTCCAATCAAGTTAATTACCAGCTACAACAAAAAATCAACACTATACCAAAGCCCAGTGCCTCTACAATATTACACTCACAACGTCCAGGATACAATAAAAAAAGATTAGTCAACATATATGAAGAACAGGAATACATGACCAATTTGCATGAGACAAGACACAGATGTTGGAATTAGCAGACAAAGATTTTAAAGGCGTCATTATACTTATGATCAAGGATGTAAAGAAAGCACAGTAGTGCCCCATTCAAGAACCATCAATGGTGGAGAAACGAAGACGGCGGCATAGGTAAACACCTAAACTGCTGCTTCTCACAACAAGGTCAAAACTACAACTAAAAGACAAAACGGACACCATCCAGAACCACAGAAAGGCTGGCTGAGTGGAAATTCTGCAACTAGAAGGAAAGAGAAAAGCACACTGAGATTCAGAGGAACTGTGGAAGGCAGAGGTGCCCAGGTGCGCACAAAGAGGGTGGGCAACTGAGTATGCAGCTGGCTTTCTCAAGCAGTAGGGAGACAAAATCTCCTGACTGCACTGAACTACAGTTCCGGGCAAGACTCTGGGGACCCAGATTCATTTGAGGAGAAACTGGACTGTCTAGCAGTGGGCAGAACTCAAGGGTGGCTTTCCCTCAGACGTGCTTGCAGCAATTACCATGAGACACTGAGAAACAGGGGTCCATTAGGGCAGGCCTGACAGGAAACCGATGCTGTCTGCTCCTCCCTGAGACTTCGTCCATTCAAGCTGAGCACAGAGGCTTTTGGAAGTCTTCTCCCCCAAGGCTGTCTCCAGCACAGAAGTTCTCTCAGCATAGACACAGCGGATCCTCACAGCCAGTTGGCCTGGAGTTCAATTCCTCCCAGTGATACCAACAACAATCATGGCTTAACTAGAATACGACTGTGCACAAGCCCACAAAGGGATGCACCAAGAGTGTCCACCTCAGATAACTAGGAAGGCTGAGCCACTGGGCCCTATAGGACACCTAGCACACAAAACCACTCTACCAACTCAGAGAAGTAGCCAAAATGCAGAGACAAAAAAATAGATTACAAATGAAAGAAATGGAGGAAAGTAAATGACTGGATATAGAGTTCAAAACCATGGTTATAAGGTGTTTTCTTTTGTAATATATTTTATTGATTTTTTACAGAGAGGAAGGAAGAGAGAGAGAGAGTTAGAAACATCGATGAGAGAGAGACATCGATCAGCTGCATCCTGAACATCCCCCACTGGGGATGTGCCCACAACCAAGGTACATGCCCTTGACCAGAATCAAACCTTGGACCCTTCAGTCCACAAGCCGATGCTCTAGCCACTGAGCCAAACCGGTTGTGGTGGTTAAAAGGTTTTTAAAGAATTTTCTAGAAAAGGCCGATAAATTTAGCGAGAACCTTGAGGATATGAAAAAGGACCAACCAGAAATTAAGCATACAGACTGACTGAAATAAAAAATAATATACAGAGATCTAACAGCAGACTAGAGGATCACAAGAATCAAGTCAAATATTTGAAATACAAAGAAGCAAAGAACACCCAACTGGAAAAGCAAAAAGTAAAAAGAATCCAAAAATATGAAGATAGTGTAAGGAGCCCCTGGGACAACTTCAAGTGTACCAACATCTGAATTATGGGGGTGCCAAAGGAGAAAGAGAGCAAGATACGGAAACTCTATTTGAAGAAATAATGACTGAAAACTTCCCCCACCTGGTGAAAGCAATAAACTTACCGGTCCCAAAAAAAAGAAATCCAAAGAGGACTATACCAACACATATCATAATTAAAATGCCAATAGCAAAAGACAAAGAGAATATTAAAAGCAGCAAGAGAAAAACGGTTAGTTACCTATAAGGGAGCACCCATTCGATTGTCAGCTGATTTCTCAACACAAACTATGCAGGCCAGACGGGAATGGCAAGAAATATTCAAAGTGATGAATAGCAATAACCTACAACCAAGATTACTCTACCCAGCAAAGCTATCATTCAGAATTGAAGAGCAGATAAAGAGCTTCATAGATAAGAAAAAGCTAAAGGAGTTTATCACTGCCAAACCAGTACTATATGAAATGCTGAAAGGTATTCTTTAAGAGGAAGAAGAAAAATGTAAAGATAAAAATTATGAACAACAAATACATACCTATCAACAAGTGAATCTAAAAATCAAGTGAATAAAAAAAATCTGATGAGCAGAATAAACTGGTGAATATAATAGAATCAGGGGCATAGAAAGGGAGTGAACTGACAATTCTCAGGAAGGAAAGGAGTGTAGGGTTGTGGGAAAAGACTGGACAAAAATTGTACACCTGTGGATGAGGACAGTGGGGATGGGGGGGTAAGGGCAGAGGGTGGGGTGGGTACCGGGTAGAGGGGAGCTAAGGGGGGGGGAAAGGAACAATTGTAATAATCTGAACAATAAAGATTTATTAAATTTTAAAAAAATAAAGCACAGTAGAAATGAGTAAAATGGGAACCAATATTTGTGCTGCTGCCTTTGGGTGACTGTACCAGGAGAAGATGGGATACTGTGCAAAGTTGGGATTGAGAGAAGAGAGAGAAAGACAGAAGAAAGGAGGGAAATAAAGAGAAAAGAAAGGAAAAAAGAGGGCCAGGCAAAGAAGGAGAAAAAGTACAAAACAGCGGGAGTTCCAATGGCCACAGAATAGCATTCTGAGAGGGGACAGTTGGCCCCTGCGTCCTGACCACTGTGACCTGACAGTCGCCCTGTTCCAGGTGCCTTGGTCCTCATGCTGCCACTTCAGGAGCACTGTTCACTCGGTGACCTTCCAACTCCAGCTTCCTCTGAACCTGCTGCATCCAGGCAGGGTAATTCCAATACTCACGCAACATGCAGGGAGTGTGAACGGAAACAAACACAGGCCCTACTATGAAGTAGGAGAGTTACAGGAGAGGACTCGTCCTGTACAACTGCAAAGCCCCTCCCATCCCCGCTCACAGCTTCCATCCAAGTGGTGGGCACCACCATCAAGCCTGAACCCACATGGACTTGCACCCAGTTGCCCCAGAAGGGCTCCATCTAGACAGCCAGGCCACCACCAGCATTGCCCAATCCAGCTTCATGTTGAGGTGCAACAGGGCTGTGTTTGTGTTGAGAGTGGTCTTGCAAGGACTCTGGGTACACTCAGACTAACAAAGAAGTTCTGCAAGCACAACACCCAAGTCGTAGTCCTTTGTTCAGCAGCAACCAGAACAAACATAAACATCAGCACCTAAGCCACATTCACCCCCTTGCCCCAGGCACCTTCACAGCTGATTTCTGCCCCTCATAATGGTTCTGTCGGATTGTCAGCACAGTCTTCTCTCACTTTACATAGGTGACAAGAGGCCATCAGAACATACAAGATGGATTTCATTTTGTACAATGATATACAAAAAATATCAGATGTAGGTCTATAACCCAGGGGTCCTGTGCCCCAGCCAGAGCTCCGTCACACTAACCAGAGAGGCAGGTGCCTTCCCCGCATCCCATTGTGTCACTCCACCCTACTACTGCTCGTGATGTGGGCATGCTCATCTCCACTCAGCTGGGAGCTTTAGCAGGTAGGAACTGTGTGCCTTCACTGCTGTCTCCAGCAGCCAGCACAGAGCAGACGAGACTTGGGAAGTGTGATGTAAGGCTTATACCATCAGCCTTGGGAAGTGCAGACTGAGCTGCATGGCCCAGCGGACATTCTCCAGCAGTCACCCCTTCTCTCCCAACCAGCCTGTGACAGCAGCCACCCCGGCGTTGGAGACCACCAGCATAAACACAACACATGTCATCTTTAGGCAAAGGAAATTGAAACCAATGAACTCAGTTGGCCACCTTTTTTTTTTTTAACATCCCTCTAAAAACAGTTAGGCAAAGCAACTGGTTCAGAACCTGGGGAGCTGGAATGCATTTAGATGGCTGAGGTTGTCCAACCGGAACCTGCACATCCACAGACCCCACCTCATGTCCCGGGCCCTGACACACTGATTGAGCCCGGACAGGAAGAGTAACTGGTGGGTGATTGCAGACTATCCAGTGTCAGCTCATTGTTCCGGGAGGAAGCTGTCAGGACCAGACCTCCCAGGAGTGCCTGGGGCTTCTGGTTCTTATTTTTCCCTGTGTAGCGGGGAGGTTGTTGAGAGGGTGGGGTGGGGGCCTAGAGGAGGGAGCCATCATCCTTTCCCCCACCCAATCGGACACTCCAGCCCAGGATCACATTCCCAGCTCCCAGGACCTCAGATGAGGGGAACAGTGGCCGCCCAATGCTGTTTTCCCCTGGGGTTCCCTTAAAAAGGAAAGCTTTGTGCTTTTTAACTTTGGTAAGAACAATTCATATCAGATCTACCTTTCAACAACATTCTAAGTGTACAATATGGTCCTGCAAGTACGCTGTAGTACAGCAATCCTCTAGAACAGTGGTTCTCAACCTTCCTAAGGCTGAGACCCTTGCATACAGTTCCTCATGTGGTGGTGACCCCCAACCATGAAATTTTGCTATTGTTATGCATCGTGATGTAAATTATCTGCATTTTCCGATGGTCTTAGGCAGCCCCTGTGAAAGGGTCATTCGACCCCCAAAGGGGTCGCGACCCACAGGTTGAGAACCACTGCTCTAGAATGTACCCATCTTGCCTAACTGAAACTCTATGCCCAACAATTAGTAACTCCTCGCTTCGACTCTGCCCCAGCCCCTGGAAACCACCATTCCACCCCTTGATTCTGTGAATTTGGCTATTTTAGCTATCTCAGATAAATGCAATCCTGCAGTATTTGTCTTTCTGTGGTGGGCTTATTCCACTTAGGATGATGTCCTCAAAGTTCATCCACGTTGTCGCATGGTATAGAATTTTCTGAAGGCTGACCAGTATTTCATTATACGTATACATCACGTTTTCTTTATCCATTTACCTGTGGATGGACATGTATATTGTTTCCACATCTGGGCTACTGTGAATAGTGCTGCAGCAAACATGGGGGTCTTAATATCTCCTCGACATCTTCACTTCAATTCTTTTGAATAAATACCCAGAAGTGGGTTCACTGGTTTCATTTTTTTGAATGTTGAGGAACCTCCACACTATTTTCCATAGTGGCTGCACCATTTTGCATTTCCAGCAACAGTCTGCATGGGTTCTGGTTTCTCCACATTCTCGCCAATACTTGTGTCTTTTGTTTTTTGACAACTGGCATCCTGACAAATGTGAATTATTATCTCATTATGGTTTTGATTTGTATTTCTCTGATGATTAGTGATGTAGAGGATTTTTATCATATACCATTTGTGTGCCCCCTTGGGAGAAATGTCTATTCAAGTCCTAAACCCATGTTTTAACCAGGTCATTATTTTTGTTGCTATTGAGTTATAGTACTTTATGTATTTTGAGATTAACCCTATATCAAATATACACTTTACAAATATTTTCTCCAAGCTTTTCAGTTTGATGTAATCACACTTGTTTATTTTATTTTTGTTGCCTTCTCTTTCGTGGTTGTATCCATGAAACCACTCCCAAGACCACTGTCGTGAAGGTTTTCCCTGTTTTTATCCATTTTGAGTTAATGTTTGTGTCTGTGTAAGATAAGGGTCAATTTCATTCGTTTACATGTGGGTATACAGTTTCCCAATACCATCTATTGAAGAAACTATCTTTTCCTTACTATGTATTCTTGGCACCTTGTCAAAGATCACCTGACCATAATGTATGGTTTTGTTTCTGGGCTCTGTATTCTGTTTCACTGGTCTATATTTTTGTTTTTTAGTTGGTACCATGCTGTTTTGATTACTGTATCTTTATCATATATTTTTAAATACCTCAACATAATAAAAGCTACATCTGAAAAGTCCACAGCGAACATCATACTCAATAGTGAAATACTTAAAGCTTTTCCTCTAGGATCAGAAACAAGGCAAGTACGTATGCTGACTCGCACCACTTCTATTCAACATAGTCCTGGAAGCCCTAGCCAAAGAAATTAGTCAAGAAAATAAAATAAAAGGCATATAAATAGAATAGGAAGACATAAAATTGTCCCTGTTTGCAGATGACATGGTCTTATACAAAAAACCCTAGAGACTCCATGAAAATACTATTAGAATACACGAATGGAGTAAGCTGTAGGATACAAATCAACAAATACTAACAGTTCTATATACTAACAACAAACTATCTGAAAAAGAAATTTTAAAAACAATTTCATTTATAGTAGCACCAAAAAGAATAAAATACTGAAGAATAAACGTAGCTGGAAGGTGAAAGACTTATATACTGAAAACTTGTTTTGTTGCAATAAAATACTGTAGAAAGAAATTTTAAAACCCACAAAGAAATGGAAAAACATTTACATTCATGGATTGGAAGACTTAAGATGGTTGGGTTGTTTTGTTTGTTTTGTTTACTGATACCCAATTGTTTTACCATCATTTTTGGCAAACACAATCCTTCCCCCACCACATTGCAGTCGCACCTTTGTTGTAAATCAAGAAACTATATATTGTGCTTTTCTCTCCTGTTCCATTAGTTTATTTGTCTATCCTTATGCCAATACTACACTCTCCTAGTTACTGCAGCTTTATAGTAAGTCTTAAATCCTAGAAGTGAAATTCCTCCTTTGTTCTTATTCTTCAAGATTGCTTGTCTACTCTAAGTCTTTTGCTTTGTTATATAAAATTTTAAAATCCATTTGTCAATATTTAGCCCCAAAACATTCTATTGGAAAGTTGACTGGGGTTGAATTAAATACAGATCAATTTGGAAAGAACTGACATTTTAATAATATTGAATTTCCTAATCCATAAACAAGAAGCATCTCTCCATTTATTTAGGTCTTCTTTAAGTTTTCTCAACATTTTTATAGTTTCCAGTGTGGAGGTTTTATACATTTTAATTAGACTTATTTTAGATATTTATTTTTTGATGCAATCATAAATAGTATCACTTTTAAATTTTCATTTTCCAATTTCTGGTTACTAGTTGTAGAAATATAAATAAGCAAGCTTGGTACCATTTCCTTAAAGAAACCATTGTTTTCTTTGCTGAGAAGAAGAAGAAGGAAATGAAGGTAGAGGAAGAGGAGGAGAAGGAGGAGGGGGGGAAGAGAAGGAGGAAGAGGAAGAGGAGGGGAAGGAAGGAGAAGAAATAATATAATAATTTTAGTATATATTGCCTTTATTTCAGGAGTCTTACTAAGTGTATTTATTAATTACATTACTTGCTTGTAAATTCTTTTGGATTTTCCAATATGGAATCATTTCACCTGCAAATAGAGATCTGTCTACTTCTTGCCTGCAAATTCTCTCGTCTTCTTGCACTGCCGAGGCTCTCGAATGCAACAGTGAAAGAAGTGGTGATAGTGGACACCTCTGTCTGGCTTTCAACCTCACAAAGAAAGTGCCCAATATTTCAACACTAAGTATGTTACAGAGGTTTTTGTTAACTGGGTAGGTTTTTCTGTAGATACCCTTTACCAGATTGAGGACCTTCCTATATATTGCCAGTTTGATTAGAGTTTTTGTTATAAACTGGTGCTGAATTTTATCAAATACTTTTTCTACATCCACTGAGCACAAGTAGTACCACAGTTCACATCATGATGAACTCTTTGGAGTAGAGACTTAAAATAACAGATGCTGGGGATTACCATCATCCCTTTGGAATGTCTATATGGAAATGGAAACACTGCATGATGGGGTTGGTGGAGAGTCAGAGAAAGTCTGTTACTAAGAGAACTTTGCCTACCAGAGATTGAGGAGAGGTGTCCCTTTTTTCATTCCAAATTTTTGAAATATTACTGTTTTGGTGTCTGTTTTTATTTAACCGTCTGTTGCTAATGTTGATGTTACCCAGGCATTAAGTCCAGAGTTGTGTTTCTTGGGTCTTCCCACTCTAGGGCGAAAGAGCTGCTGGGTCTCTCGGGGCCCAGAGTCCCCAATCTCCAGCCACCCCAGGGGTAAGTGGCTGAACTGCGCCTGTAGAAGAACCAAGAAAGGGCCTCCCCTTCCTCTCCCTTATTCCCTGCAGGTCTCCAGGGTCCTCTGGTGCCACCTCAGCATTCAGAATCAATTCCTCATGCCCCGTCCACCTACTTCCTCCCTCCCTCCCCGCCAAAGTAGGATGCTGCAGATGAGGGAAGTAAGAGTGGGATGGGGTGGGGGTATTGCTGAGTGATCTGGAGGTCCAGGAAAGCCCACCATGGAGGGTGCCTTCCCAGCCTAGACCCAAGAAGCTGGACACTTTCTTCCCTGGGATCACGCCATTCTCAAGAGAAACTTCAAACAACTTCATTAGCAGGGCTGGAGAAGGATCTGCAGAAATTAATAAACATCCTAACACCTCCAGATGCTGCAATCTGAGCACAGATTGTCACAGGACAGACTAAAGAGGGTCAGCGAACATTGGAGGATCAGACCTCTTGCCCAGACCAGACCAGAGCTCCTTTCTAGGCCTTGCTAGTTCACAGACACCGGCTCCTGCTGAGGAAGATCTGGGTGTTGACATAAAGGCACTTTGAGCCACTGGGAGCTAACCCGTGGCACACTGTTCAGTAACTCTCAACCACGTGTGGTCTTTGTCAAGTCTCGACCTAAAGAGCCTGTCTCTCCAGACACTGGTAAGGATGACGCCTGGTGCGCCTGCCTGGATACTACAGGAAAGAGTCTGGTGTCCGGCCGAGACTGGTTTGGCTCAGTGGATAGAGTCGGCTTGCGGACTAAAAGATCCCAGGTTCGATTCCCATCAAGGGCATGTACCTTGGTTGCGGGCACATCTCCACTGTGAGGTGTACAGGAGACAGCTAATCGATGTCTCTCTCTCATGGATGTTTCTGACTTTCTATCTTTCTCCCTTCCTCTCTATAAAAAAGATCAATAAAATATTTATTTTTTTTTAAAAAAAGAGTCTGGTGTCCAAACTGAACCAAACCAAACAAGTAGCCCCTCCGGGAGCTGACAGTCTTGCCGGTGTGTTCTCTATTTCTATCCTCAGAGCTTTAGGCTTGGAATTTCCCCCTTAATTATCACCATCCCTCCCCCCAGATTTTACATTTGCCAAGGATCCCACTGGTTGATGCCCATCGTCAGCAACTGAGCCCCACGCCTCAACCTCAGCCTTGGAAAGTGGCCCATCCCTCAAATGTCCCTCCCTTCACAAAGTTTCTTTGATCGCCTTAGTGACCCACCCACTCCTTGAATTTGGGGACTATGCCATTCTCGTCCCATACCGCACACTGTCCTATAACTGTCCTCTCGATTTGTCCAGTCCTTGTTTTCAATTGCTTTGAGCGCTCCTTCAGACCAGGGACTAGGTTTTACTGGTTTTGGTAGCAACTTCTGCTCCCTGAGCATTTCTGGGTACATTATAGGAAGACTGACAACCAAGTGCTGCCTCCTGGACCATCCCTGGCCGCCTCACCATGCCTGGGACAGTCTGTGGGCCAGCACCTGGGATCTCCACCGTCTTTGGGCAGTGGGTCCTTTGACCATCAGTCCCATCAGTCAAGCAGTGGGAAGCTGTTAGTCCAACTCTGGGTAAGGAACTTTACCCTGGGAGCAAACTCCGAGAATGGCTATTTGGATAAGCTTTGGCCGCGGTGCAGGAACTCGGAGGAGCCGGGACAGAGCCTTCAGGAAAGCCCACAGGGGCGGGGGCATGGACATCGCATTTGGCACACAGCGTGCCGGAGGAATGCAGCCAGCAAGACTGCCAGCCCGCCTGCTCACTGGTCGCTCTCGCCGAAGTCCAGCACGTTTGCAGAGCTTTGGCACAAGCCTGCTCCCATCCTTGCCGGCAAAGGTTTATGGATATTAAAAATGTGCTGATGTGAATCACCATGCAAACACGCTTCACTAGAAGTGCTGCGAGCAGGAACACTGCTCTTTTTATCGTCTCCTCCACCTCTGTTGGAAACGTTCGCCCGCAGATGATGCGGAGATTAGTGGGGCGTCAGGCTGCTGCGTGTTTTTAGGCAGCCTGTCAGCTTCCATCAGCCACGGCTAGGACTGTGGAGGAGGCTGGGATGCACCTCGGTGCCCCAACTGGGGGCCCATGGGCAGAGTCCGGGCAGCAACGTGGCTTGGACGTGGAAGAAAACATTCCCTGGTCAGACATGTTCTCAAGTACCCAGGCTGCAGCCACTGCCCTGTGGGAATATGGTGGCCAGCACCTCCAGAGTGCCCCCTCCCAGGCTGGCAAACAGCATCAGTGACAGTCCCAACCCTCCTGCTCTGGGGCGGCCACTCTCACCCGCCTCGCCTGTAGGGCTGCCAGGTTAAATGCCGTTCCTGGGAAGGAGGGAGGGAAATATACTGGACAGCCCGTGCCCTCAGTGCAGGAAGTAGCAGAGCTGGATGCTGCCATGCTGAGAATGTCCAAGTAAGGGTTTGGGGGGAGCTGCTCTAGGAGCCCAGTGGTCCTTCTGGAGGAGATCCGTGCGTGCCAGACTGAGCCTGGAACCACCGCTGGGCTTTAAACAAATGGAGCCTAGGAGACGGCATTCCAGGCAGCAGGAAAGGCCAGTGTGGGAGCTCGGAAAGACACATTGAGAGCCAGGTGTTTCCCCGCTCTCCGCTCACCATTCTCTGCCTCACCTCACCCCCAGGCTGCCTCCAAAAATGACTGTCCTCACCCCGGGCATCAGACCCAAACACCACCATGTCCAGAAACAGCAGAGATCTTCTCTGCCTGTGTGTCCAGGAGCTAGTGCCGGGAAAGGAAGCCAGTCTGAAGGAGGCGGCCCTGGCAGGGAACGGTGGCCTGTCTCTGACCACGGCATCCCAGTGCCAGCAGGGATCAGCGCCTGGCAGTAGTGGGCCAGATATCTCACATCTTCATTGTTCTCAGTGGGGTCTGGACTCCCAGGCACACTGCAGAGGGGGATGGCTCTGTCCCACCCCGCTCTGCCCACAATCCAGCATGCTGTTTGCCTCACAATAGACCCTAAAGACCGCACCTGGAAAACAGGGCGTCACAACACCCATCCTTACCACGTCATGTTCTAGCTAAATTATCTTAATCCTCACAGGGAGGTGGAGCACTATTTTACCCTCAGGTGGGGAAACTGAGGTATACAGTGTTCAATAACCTCCTCAATTGTAGCAAGTGGCAGTGTGGGATGGGAACCATTTCTGTCGGCCTCAGAGCCTATGCCCCTCTACCCCTGAGAAGGACCCGTATTTTCCATCTACAAGTAATACCTTCAAAATCCAAACTCTTAGAAGAGAGCGCAGTTTGTGAGCGCACAGCACAGCAGAGCTGGGGAAGGCAGCCACTGCCCCCCTCCTACCACCCGCCAAGCCCTCCTGGCCTGCCCTCCCTGCCATTCTGTTTCTGAGAAGGGCATAGGCCTACACAGGGGTGAATGCCCCCCTGCCAGTCCTGCCCAATCCTGCTCCCCACCCGCCAGTCTCCTGGGAATCCGATGATGGCATCGACACCAATCAGCACTGGTGACTAGGAAGGACTAACCCTGGTACCACAAAGAGTTGGTAAAATTTCAGCCAAAGGCCAAACTGCCTTAGGTACTCTTCCTTTGGGTTAAATAGTGTCTTTCTGATCTGCTTCCCAAAATGCTAAAAACAGCTTCACGCCATATTTATTTCCATTTGTCCACCCAAAAGCATCTTGGGCCTGGTCTAACCAACCTCAGAGACTGCTCAGCAAACCTAAACAGGTGAAGAATGTGTATGGAAGCTCTGAACCCACACACCATGGGCCACGTGGCCCACACGAGGAGGCTGGTGCTGTGGCCGCCAGCCCTGGGTGGGGAGAGGGCCCGGGCCTGGGCTAAAGGCAGACGCAGGCTTCCTCAGAGCTTCTCCCTCACCATCAGTTTGGTGCCGCTGATGCCTACAGCTGCTGAGTTTCACTTTCCATCTGGCCCCCTGGCCAGGCCACTGAGAAATGCCAGGTGGTGGGGCTCTGGGACTGTCGTCGAAATGAAGCCCCTAAGCCCAAGAGAACAGGATGTGAACAAAAGTCAGCAACTGCTCAGGGACCCGAGTGCAGCAAGAAGCATTCCTTTCGTTCCAGGAGAGACCAGGTCTGGCATGGCTCAGGGACACCTGGTCTAGCCCCAGGAAAGGGCCACCTGAGGCTCAGGAGGAACTGGGGGGAGGCCTCAGGAAAGGAAGGATCCGCGGCGTAGCATTTCCTGAGGCCCATTTCCCACTTAGGGTGGTATGAGGCTTCTCCCGCCAGATGTTTTGCCAAGTCCCCTTGTACCATCTTTAAGTTTCCTAGGTTTGTTGTGTGTATCCTGAGTTTTTGCTAGAAGTCAGGAGACCTTCATTCAGGTCCTAGATTTGCCCAAATGTGTGACAGTTGGAAATTCCCTTTTCCCTCTCCGGGCCTCTGTTTCCTCGTGTGTCAAATACAGGAGTGAGGAAAGTAAGTATTATCCATATCCCAGGAGACATATTTATTGGATGCATTCAATGTTCCTGCTGTCTTACGCACATTCTTTCTTTTAAGCTCTGCAAAACTTTATATTCAAAGAGCTTGACACTTTACTGAGGGTTTGCTACTGGCCAGACCTTGTGCAGGGCTCTTTGCATGTACTAATCCACTTAATCCGCACAATAATCCTCTGCTGTAGATCCTGTTGTTATCTCCATGTTCTAGAGGGAGAACCAAGGCATCGAGCACTTCACTTTCCAAGTCACACTGCTAATGGGTGGGGAACTCGAGCTCCAGAGCACACAGGCTACTGTTCTGCTGCCTCGTGCAGGTTCTGCATGACATGGAAACAGAAAGAGCATCCTCCTCGGGGAGTTGTGAGCCTTGGGAGAATGGTAAAAAACTGCAAGCAACATAGAGTCATGCTCAATGAGTGACCTCTTTGTCGCACTGTTATTAGTATTAAGTATTATTATCATCCCCTTTCTACTAGGGCTCAGAGAGGTAAGGTGCAGACCCAGGTCTCCAACCCTGACAACACTGCCCACCGCACCTCCCTCCATTCATTCTGCTCAAGGGAGCCCCAGCCAAGGCCAGAAGGGTGACCCTGCCTGTTTTCCTCATTCCCGTCTCCTTTCTTCTGGTGGACTGCCTGACCACAGCTTAGTGGGGGGCGTTTCTGCAGGGCACCGCGGTGTATGCACAGGACACAGGAGTGGAGTTCTAAGAGAGGACTCCCGGGAGCAGCCAGGGGCAGAGGTCAGAGGTGATGGAAGGTCTGGAATCCCCCAGCCCAGCCCATTTCCTGGGAATGTTGATGCTCATGGCCACCCCCTCAAAGCACAGCTGTCCTTGAGTCTGGGAGGATGTTTAACCTCAGGTTTTTTTGGTAGATAAAGATTTGCTGAATTAAAATATATATATAACTCCTTTTGTTTTAAAAGTAGTTTAACTATACCTAAATCCCCATAGTATCTCTTAATATTTCCATGTACAGTGGTACCTCGAGATACGAGTTTAATTCGTTCCATAACCTTGAGGCGTGGGAAACTATGAGACGCTCGAGTCTCGGTAAACTGGTGGGTCATGTGCGGCCCGCTGATCTGCGCGATTACTCCTATCTCAAATGTTGCTCATATTTCAAAGCAAAAATCACTCGCTCAGCGGCTCGTATCTCAAAAATCTCGCATGTTAGGGCACTCGTATCTCGAGGTACCAGTGTATATGCTCCCAGATTTTTTCCATGATAAAACATAAAACTCTAAAAATCAAAAATAGAACTATCATATGATCCATTAATTCTACTTGTAGGTATATATCCAACAGAAACCAAATAACTACCTCTGAAAGATATCTGCACCTCATGTCCATGTGGCATCTTTCACAATAGTCAAGACATAGAAACAACTGAAATTTCCACCAACAGGCGAATGGGGAAAGAAATGTGCTCCATACACCCAATGGCATGTTATTCAACCATCAAAAAGAAGGAAAGTCTACCAGTTGCAACAACATGGATGGACCTTGAGAGCCATTATGCTTAGTGAAGTAAGTCAGACAGAGAAAAACAAACATTGTATAATCTTACTTGTACATGGAATCTAAAAAAAAAAAAAAATGAACTCACAGAAACAGAGAACAGGTTGCTGGTTACCAGCAGTGGGGGGTTGGAGATGGATGAAATGGGTGAGGGAGTTCAAAAGGTACACACTTCAGTTATAAAATAAATGAGCCCTGGGGATGTAATATATAGCATGGTGGGTATAGTTAACTTTTTTATTTGAAAGTTGCTAAAATAGTAGATCTTAAAAGTTCTAATCAAAAGAAGAAAAAATTGTAACTATGGGAGATGATGGGTATTAACCAAACTTATTGTGGCAATCAAATCATTATGTTGTATACCTTAAACTAATATAATGCTATATGTTAATTATATCTTAATGAAACTGGGGGAAATAAAATATAATTTGTTTTAGAACTTAAAATAATAGCCACTTTTTGTATCCATTTTTTCCCCACTAACTTTTACAAGGCATGAAGTTTTTCATATTATCTAAAAATTTCTAAAGTCAGCTTTGTTGTGGCAGACACAGCACATTAGCTATTCAACAGCAATTTTGTTTGTTGACCCATCCTTACTCTCTTAACTTGCTTATTTAAAAAACTGGAAAGTCGCCCTGGTTTGGCTCAGTAGATAAGAGTGTCAACCAAAGGGTCCTGGGTTCGATTCCGGTTAAGCACATGTAACTTGGTTGCAGGGCCCGGCCCTCGTTGGGGTTCTGCAGGAGACAACCAATTGATGTTTCTCTCACATCAATGTTTCTGTCTTTCCCTCTCTCTTCTACTCTCCCTGAAAATAAATGAAAAATATCCTCAGGTGAGGATTAACTAAAACAAATTAAAACTGGAAAGTCAAAAAGTCTTACCTTCTTGAGTGCTTTGCAAATAGGAGTGGCCATGTAACACAGCTGTGGCCAATAGATGAGAGTAGAACTCAATGGGTGAATCTTTTGGTAAAACCGAAGTCATAGCTGGAGGAGCAGCAACCATCCTGTGACCTAAGGATGAAAGCAGGAAACCAGGTGAAATTTGGGTTCTTCATAATATCCTGGGGCCGCTGCACTAGCGTGGAACTGCCTATTTCTGGACCTGTTATTGGGTGACAAATAAACTCATGTGTTAAACCCACATGGTTGCATTTTTAGTTCCTTGCAGCTACATGCAACCCTGACTACAAAACATTCTATCATATGGATGTATAGCAATGTAATGTTAAAATTCCCTACTGGTTAACTGCTACTATAAATAGCAATGCAATGAATAACCCTCAACACATTTTTCTGTGTTTCTCCAATTATTCACTTTGGCTTTATTCCTAGGAAAGAAATTATTGGTCCAAAGAACAGGTAGTTTCTGGAGGATTTTTTTGTCTTGTTGTTTACTTTTTGATACAGCTTTCAGATGGCCATGCAGGCAATGTCATGCTATTGATACTTCTGCTAGCTACAGGTAAGTCAGGTTGACTTATAGGACACTTCCTGAAACAGAAGCTAAGTCAGGGGAGAAACCAAGATGGCAGCATAGGCAAATACCTAAACTTCTGCCTCGCACAACAATTTCAAAACTACAACTAAAAGACAGAACGGACAGTCAGTGGTGGGTCTGGCTGGCTCCCTCACAGGAGGGAGACAGAAACTCCGGACTGCACTGAACCCCAGTTCCAGGCGAGACTCATACAGGGGGAGTCGTGAAAAGGAAGGAGTGCACAAAAATTTAGGGGAGCCATGAAAGGTAGAAGTCTAGAGGTGTGAGCAAAGAGGGCCATATAGGACTGCTGATTGTACCCCAGGTTTTCTCTAGTGGAAGGAAAACAGAACCTCCCAACTGCATGGAAATCCAGGTCCAACTGCACTGAACCTCAGTTTTGGGCGAGACCCTGGGGACCCAGACTCCTACAGGTCCCAGAACTCATGGAAATTTAGGGGAGCCAGAAAGGCAGAGTTCCGGAGGCTCGTGAGTGAGTGAAAGGCAGAGGTCTAGAGGTGCGCATGCATGCACACAAAGAGGGCTGCAGTGATTACTGAGGAGCACTGAGACCCAGGGGATACTGTGTAGGGCAGGGCTGATGGGAAGTCAAGGCTGTCTGCTCAGCCCTGAGATTCCTCCACATCCAAGCCCAGCACAGAGGCTGTTGCAATATTGTAAGTATTAAGGCTGAGTCCAGCACAGAAGTTCTCCTGGGCAGACACAGCTGATCCTCACAACCAATTGGCTTGGAGGTCAATTCCCCCCAGTGATACCAACAACAATCAAGACTTAACTACAACAAGACTGTATACACAGTATACAAAGGGGTACACCAAGAGTGTCCACCTTGCCGAAACCGGTTTGACTCCGTGGATAGAGCATCAGCCTGTGGACTGAAAGGTCCCAGGTTCAATTCCGGTCAAGAGAAGGTACTTTGGTTGTGGGCACATCCCCAGTACGAGGTGTGCAGGAGGCAGCTGATCGATGTTTCTCTCTCATCGATGTTTCTAACTCTCTATCCCTCACCCTTCCTCTCTGTAAAAAAAAAATCAATAAAATATATTTTAAAAAAAAAGAGTGTCCACTTCAAATAACTGGGAAGGCGGAGCTACTGGGCCATATAGGACACCTAGCACACAAAGTTACTCTACCAACTCTGGGAAGCAGCGAAAATATGGAGACAAAGGAACAGATCACAAATGAAAGAAATGGAGGAAAACAAATGATTGGATATAGAGCTCAAAACAACAGTTATAGGCTTTTTAAGAATTTCCTAGAAAAGATGGATAAATTTAGCAAGACCCAAGAGGAGATGAAAAAGGACCAACCAGAAATTAAACATACACTGACTGAAATAAAAAAATATTGCTGAAACTGGCGTGGCTCAGTAGAAGAGCGTCAGTCTGCAGACTGAAAGGTCCCAGGTTTGATTCCGGTCAAGGGCATGTACCTTGGTTGCCGGCACATCCCCAGTGGGGGGCGTGCAGGAGGCAGCTGATCGATGTCTCTCTCATCGATGTTTCTAACTCTCTATCCCTCTACCTTCCTCTCTGTAAAAAATCAATAAAATACATTTTTTAAAATATATCATAGAAAAACCTAACAGCAGATTAGAGGAAAGCAAGAATCAAGACAAAGATTTTAAATACAAAGAAGCAGAAAACACTCAACTGGAAAAGAAAAAAGAATCCAAAAATGTGAAGATAGTGTAAGGAGTCTCTGGATAACTTCAAGTATACCAGCATCCAAATTATGGAAGTGCCAGAAGAAGAGAGAGAGCAAAATACTGAAAACCTATTTGAAGAAATGATGACTGAAAACTTCCCTCACCTGGTGAACAAAATAGACTTACAAGTCCAGGAAGCACACAGAACCCCAAACAAAGGAATCCAAAGAGGACACCAAGACACATCATAATTAAAATACCAAGAGCATGCCAAAACCAGTTTGGCTCAGTGGATAGAGCATCAGCCTGCAGACTGAAGGGTCCCAGGTTCAATTCTGGTCAAGGGCATGTATCCTGGTTGCGGGCATATCCCCAGTAGGGGGCGTGCAGGAGGCGGCTGATCGATGTCTCTCTCTCATCGATGTTTCTAACTCTCTATCCCTCTCCCTTCCTCTCTGTACAAACTCAATAAAAACATATTTAAAAAAAAATACCAAGAGCAAAAGACAAAAAGAGAATATTAAAAGCAGCAAGAGAAAAACAGTTCATTACCTACAAGGGAGCACCCACACGATTGTCAGCTGATTTCTCAACAGAAACTATGCAGGCCAGACAGAAGTGGCAAGGAATATTCCAAGTGATGAATAGCAAGAACCTACAACCAAGAATAATCTACCCAGCAAAGCTATCATTCAGAATTGAAGGTCAGATAAAGAGCTTCACAGATAAGAAAAAACTAAAGGAGTTCACCACCAAACCAGTATTATATGAAATGCTGAAAGGTATTTTTTTAAGAAGAGGAAGAAGAAGAAAAAGGTAATGATAAAAATTATAAACAACAAATATAAATCTATCAACAAGTGAATCTAAAAATCAAGTGAATTGAAAATCTGATAAACAGAATAAACTGGTGAATATAATAGAATCAGGGGCATGGAAAGGGAGTGGACTGAGAATTCTCGGGGAAAGAGGTGAGGGGGGGTGCAGGGAGAGACTGGACAAAAATCATTCACCTATAGATGAGGACAATGCAGAGGATGTAAGGGCAGAGGGTGGCGGGGGAACTAGGTGGAGGGGAGCTATGGGGGAAAAAAAGAGGAACATTTGTAATAATCTGAACAATAAAGATTTTTTAAAAAATATATTTTATTGATTTTCTACAGAGAGGAAGGGAGAGAGATAGAGAGCTAGAAACATCGATAAGAGAGAGACATCGATCAGCTGCCTCCTGCACATCCCCTGCTGGGGATGTGCCCGCAACCAAGGTACATGCCCTTGACCGGAATCGAACCCGGGACCCTTCAATCCGCAGACCAACGCTCTATCCACTGAGCCTAACCGGTTTCGGCATAAAGATTTATTTTAAAAAATAAAGAAGAAGCTAAGTCAGTCACTGCCCATTAAGGGTGACTGTCCCCAGGGTTGCCATGACAAGGAGGCCTATGTGTTATCAGAGCCTTGGAGGGGCTGGTTCTGACCACAGAAGGGCTGCTGCTTTCCCTGCTAGTTGCAGCTTCTGCTGAGGCTCCCCTCCCCAAAGGATGAAAATTCTGAGTCTCTCGACCTCTGCATAGTGACATTTGGGGATGAATTATTCTTTGTTGAAGGGGCTGTCTAGACATTGTAGAATGTTTGGCAGTGCCTCGGGCCTCTACTTACTACTCACCAATAGCATCTGCACCACCACCACCCCACCACCACCATCACCACCACCAGTTGTGATAAGCAGAAATGCCTCCACCTTGTCAAATGTCCTCAGGGAGCAAAATCAGCCCCCATTGAGAACCACTGGTCTCCCCTAAAACCTACTTAAGGATTAGCTCAATTCCCAGAAGACTGGGTAGGTGTATGACCAGAAGTAGAAAGGATTGCAATCAGTAAGGAGGTGGCTATCAGGCTGGCATCGAAGAAAGAGAGAGCATTCACTGATCCTCTCAGTAAGTGTGCCTGAGACTTAGAGAATCCAAAAAGCAAACTCATAAAGCAACATGGCAAGAAAGGAATCAAGTGCAGTCTCCTCTGGGGGCCTCACAGTCATGCAAGGACACCCCATAGTGACTCATGTGGTTACTGCTGGCTTATTTAGATTTTTTTTTAACCTCTTAACACCTTCAATGTACTGTTAAAAATTCTTGCATTTGAAAGTGTACCATGTTGCAAACCACAATTCTAGCTTGAGCTCTGCAAATCCCCTTCTCCCACCTCGTAATGAGGGATTATTTTACTCGCTACAATAACAAACACACACAGATGTGATCCTTGCTTCCCCAAAGCCCAGCCAGTGAAGGAAGTTAGATTATTAAGCAAGAGATTGCAAGAGCAAGATGGATGATCTGGGCTTTAGTTTGCTCATCTGCCAAGTGGCTAAGATCCACGGTCATCCAACCTCTCAGGGTTGCTGGGTGACCATGGGCATTGTTTGTGGAGCTGCCCTGAGGAAAAGGCAGACCTAGACAGGGCAAGGCAGAAATTAAGAAAAGAGATAGCAACTGAACTCTATTAGCACAAAGAAAAGGAAGCCGATGTTGCTTAAAGGCAACCCTCTCTCTGTCTTTAATGGGCTCCTGGGTGAATTACATTTCATCATGTTAGCTGTGTTGGGTGGAGACCCTAAATTAAAAACGACTTAAACCAGAGATGTTTATTTTGCTCTCATGTATAAACATCTGAACCAGAGTGGCCTCTCTGCTCCAAAAGTCACTGGGGCCCCAGTTCTTTTTCCCTTGTTGGTCTCCCATCCCTGGAGTATCGCCCTCATCTGCTTTGGCACAAGACAGCATTCCAGCCAGCATGGAAGAAGAAGGGGGCAGGAGGGCACGCTTATGTCCTTCAAGGGCATAAGTCAGAAGTAGCTCCAATGATGTGCCAGAGCTGGATCCCACTGGTTCCAAGAGATAGTCATAACTATCTCTACCTCTGGTCATACACCTACCCAGTGCTCATAACTCATAATTATAACTTAAAATCAGCTGTGGCAGGAGTATTTACACCAGGGACACTGGCAAACACAATAATAAGCTTTATTTTCCCTTAAGATATGTTATTTTAAACAATGACCAGCAAGCTGTTACACACTTTTCTGCTCACAATCCACTGGTGAGAGAAGAACATGGTGATCATATAGATCACTGCTTAGCTGCAAGGGAAGCTAAGAAATGTAGTCTCCAGTTGTACAGTCATATTCCCAATTACAAATTGTATTGCTGGGGAATAAGGGTAGAGCAGATACTAGTACATCTAGCAGTTCTGCCCCCAGACTAGTTGAGGGGATTGTGCCCAGGAGGCGAGGTCTGGAGTCCACAGGTGGTGGGCTGGGTTCAGAGACCTCTTCCAGGCAAACCACTTGGGCAGCCTTCCAAATGGCTCCAGGCAGAGAGTCCCATGCACACAGGCCAATCTGGTTCATGGGAAGCACTAACAACCACTGACCTGACACTTGTCAGATACAACACCCACCTCCTACTCAAGGCCCTAGCTCACATGATTCTTCTGGTTCTCTGAACCCGGAAGCCCTTCCCAGCAGCCCAAAGTGAGGATAGACATCCCCCCTCCGCCCTGCTCAGGGCTCACTTACTCCAACAACTTTCTACAAAATCCTCCCCAAAATCTCCCTTTCTTCTCCCACTCCCTCAAGAATGATGGGTTTTTAAAGTCTTCACATCAGTTCTCCAGATTTCCTTTGAAAAATACATATCCTGAACTGCTTCTCACTCATTTTACCATTTGATCTCTAATTGATCTTGGCAGTTCAGCTGCAGCCACCAGTCCACCATCCTGCTCCTCTGCTTTTGTTAGCAGCCCCCTGAGACCCAGCTACTGTGGGCGATTGTAAATACACAATCCCAGTCTGGACATAACTGGTAAGTAAGACTGAGGAGCAGCTCAGGGGTCAATCTCCCCAAATTGACAGTTCCTGGGTCTCTACCTCAAAGGCTCTGCTTTCTAAAGGGCTAGGCTCTGTCACCCCAAGTCTGTCCACTCACCTGAGCAGATTGCTCTAAGGCAAGCAGGGCTCCTGCCCTGAACCCACCCATGCACCCTATTTTACATGACCCTGCTCTGTGCTTCTCTGACAATACCCCTGATCTCAGAATAAGGAGTCCCCAGATCCAACAGAGCATGGCTGCCTGCACCGGAACTGCCCCCTCTAGAGCACAGTTCAGGTCCCCAGGACTCGGGATTTCCTGAGCCTCTTGCAGGGCCAGAATGACCTTCCTTGCTCCCTCCTCCAATGGCAAGATGAGGCCTAGTGTCTGTGCCTCTTGATCTGTGAGATGACCAAGGGTGACGGTTTGGCGACTAAGCCTGGACAACAACTGGCACGTCCACAGAACTGTCTGCAAAATCCCTCCTAGAGCAGGGCCGAGCCAGGATGGGGAGAGAAGAGGGGTGGGCCACGGTTTGGGGGCTGGCTCACCCTAGGCTGCTGCGTTCCAGTGCGGAATTCCTAGGCGTCCAAGAATTCCAAATTTAATTCCAGCCTTCTAGATCGTTACAAAGGGGCATTTGTCAAGAAGAGGAGGGAGAAAAGCACATTTTAGTTAACTTCGTTAGCCAGATTTGTAAATTACGCAGACATATGGCCTCAGGGCCTCCATTTGTACTCTTGCCCTAGGCCTCCGTGTGTTAGGGGTGGCCCAGCCGAGAGCTCCTTTCCTTTGGCTCCATGTTATTCAGACCAGAAAATGGCACCTCTGTCTCCGAATAACTCAACAGTTAGACCGGTAAGGCAAGGACCAGCACCTGCACAAACATTTGCCAAGTATGAAGCAGGTGGGTCCTTGGGTAGTGGGAGGGCAGGCTTGGCTCCACCTTGATGGGGATGTTAACGCCGGCAGGATCATTTGGGAGGAGGTGGGACAAGACAGAGTCAAGACACTGGGCAAAGAAGAGTTGAAGATCCACTATTTCAGTGGTTCTCAACCTGTGGGTCGCGACCCCTTTGGAGGTCGAACGACCCTTTCACAGGGGTTGCCTAAGACCATCGGAAAATGCAGATATTTACATTTACATCACAATGCATAACTGTAGCAAAATTTCATGGTTGGGGGTCACCACCACATGAGGAACTGTATGCAAGGGTCTCGGCCTTAGGAAGGTTGAGAACCAATGCACTATTTAAATGTGCCCTTCGTTGAAGAAAAGGATTCACTTTGGTATATAGCCCACTAGAATGTTTTAAATAGAAACCTTACACATTATCTAGTCCAATGGTTTCAGGCTTTTTTTTTGGTCAGCAAAATAAAAAGTTATATCAAAGTGAAAACATAAATAAAATTGCAATATGAAAGCAGCCAAAAGTGATAGAGTTTCTTCCAATTAAATCCTTATTGACTCTGGGAAAACACTAGCTATAGGTATTTTCCCTAAAGCTCCTCCTCAGAGGACTAGGCTCCCAGAGCAGAGATGGAACACCTCTAACCTAGCCGTGGTTGGCTCCTGACCATCATCCTCTCCCCGAGTTTCTAATCGCCCTTCCACCCCCGCAGACTAGTTTGGGTGGAACAGATCTCCACATCCCACAGCCAATAGAGGGCACAGGGCCTGGTCCTGGCAATCCGCATTCTACATCTCCGCCACAGTGGTTGGTTCAGGGATGGAAGGTGACCCAAGTAGGGTCCATTTAAAAAAAAAAAAATTTCAAATATATTTTATTGATATTTTACAGAGAGGAAGGGAGAGAGATAGTTAGAAACATCGATGAGAGAGAGAGAGATAAGAATCAGCTGCCTCTTGCACGCCCCCTACTGGGGATGTGCCCGAAACCAAGGTACATGCCCCTGACAGGAATCGAACCTGGGACCTTTCAGTCCGCAGACCGACACTCTATCCACTGAGCCAAACCGGTTTGGGCCAAGTAGGGTCCATTTTAGACCTACTGTACTCCCTAGACATCCTAAGCACTGCCCGTGGCCACCAGGGCCCTGGGCGGGAGCCAGCTCTCCACATAAATGACATGTGCATTTCTGTGACCTCTCCGTGCACTTTCGTTTGTTGAGACTGACTCAGAATTCCTGAGTGAGAATTCTAGGTGGGGAAGAAAAAGTGGGAAGAGGTTTCCTGGAACTCAGCTCAAGGAAGCCAGCCCACTCGGAATGGACCAGCTTGCCAGAAGGTGGAGCTGAGAGCCCAGGAAGGTCACGTTGTCTGAATCCATCGCATCCACCTGTTCAGCTGCCTGAAATTCCACCGTCACAGCACCTTCCTCCTAGATTAAGCATCGCCTTCTTCTTCGGACTTTTCTTTTAAAACGCTGGGCAGGAGTGACATCCTACACCCCTCCTTCTGTATGGGAAGAGGTTGAGCAACCCCTCCTCCCAGGCCATGGGACCCGAGGGAAGCCTGGGATCTAATGCGCTGGGGAGAAGAGGTGCCGTAAGGAGTGTGCACACGGCCCTGAGGAGGAGGCAAAGGCACATGGGTGCAGGGAGAAGTGCTCTCTCTCAAGTGACCGTTTGTCGGGTGTCAGAGTCCCAAAGAAGCGACGAGGGACAAAGTGAGACAGACCTGGGTTCAAATCTCACTCCGGCCAATTCCATCTTGCATAACTGGCAGGCAAATTATTTAACCTCTGAGTCTCCGTTTCCTCACCTGTGGTTTGAAAACACGCACACCTGTTTGGCGATGAGGCCACAGGAGCGTGTGAAGCGCCCAGTGGATAGCAAGTGTTTAACAAATGAGCTCCCTTTGCTCGTAAGAAGAAAGCCACCACTCTGCTTCAGTGAGTCCCACCGGACGAGCTTTCAGGGAAAGAGCTGCTCACAACCGGCCTCAACGCTGCACACACCCTGGATGCAGGAGCAGCCAGCCTGCCCCGGGGCTCAGGGCTGGGAGTGTAATCGCCGTCATTCTCATATCAGCACATTTGCACACTCATAGGGCCCCTCGCCTTCCCTACAGCCACAGGCCACAGGGTTCCCAGCCACAGGCAGGGGTACTCTGTGCCTATGATTGGAGACAGATGGCAAACAGCAGCCCCGAGGCACAGGCAGGAAGGGGCTTGGTGACTGTGAGGTGGTAGCTGGAGGAAGTGGGGCTCAGAAAGGTCAAGGAGCTTGTGGATTGTCCCCCAGCAAGTAATAGCCAGGCAGGGCTCGAAGCAGACATACCTGTCCTCCCCCAGGATGCCTTCCTCTGGCCACCCTGTCTGCAGTGCCACTTTCATTGCCTCACAATGACCATCTGGTAAGAACGTCTTGAAGACAGGGCTGCTGGAATCACAAGTACAGATAGGGCTGGGTCAAGGAAAAACAAACATAAAAACCACAGCACAGGCCAGGCCGGGCTACCTTCTCATTTCCCAGGACTCCCTCGTCTTCCCCGTTGGAGGAAACATAGAAAATGCCCCTCCTATGCTCAGGTATGAAGAATCTCATGTTACTTGCCCGGGGACCTTGTGTTTGAAAAGCAAAGCAAAGGGCCGTGCTTTGGCCAAAGGACAGCGCTGGGCGACTTCCAGGCACAGTCCCTTGCACCGGTACCTCCTGTTTCCGCCTGGGAGCTAGCCTGGGGCCGAGCGCTCCTCTCTATCTGGACAGTGCTGCGCTGGGACTGGGGCCTGAGCTGGGGTGCAGGAACTGCAGCGTGTTCAAAGATATGTCACCGGAATAATGGAATGCCCCAGCCGCAGGCCAGGCTGACCTCCCAAAGTATGTGTTTGGGAGTTCGCAGCTGGAGCCCAACTGCTTGAAGAGAGCCAGGCCCACCCGGATGCAGGCGGGGCAGCGGCCCGCCCCACCCCCACCTCTGGGCTGGAGCAGAGCCCCGTGTGTAGTCGCCCAGGAGGGCCCTGACCTGGGCTGGGGACAGCGGTGGACATCCCCACACCAACGGGAGCAGGCCAGATCCTGAGTCCCTAGTGCCAGCTCAGAGCAGGATGTGGGAGATGGAAGATCAGCCCCACATACAGCGGGCAGGGCAGAAGGGGTAAGAACGAACAAGATGCCTACAGGCCCTCGATGGCGAGAAGGCAGGCCTTCCCTGGATCACAAGGAGGAGCCCCTGCGGCCCGGCTCTCCACACCTTTCCTACCCCCCTTTCCATTTCTCCACAAGATGCGTTCTCGTACAGTTTTCAAGCACGCTGCCGAATAAAAGGGTCTGCTGCCCTAGGAAGTGCGGATGGCTGGGCATTACGGAAAGCCGTGTTCTGAAGAAAGCAGGACTGAGCTATGTGGGTCTCTGGCCACGCTGACCTCTGTGTGGGACAGAGAACTGCTAATCGAGTGACCTCAGGAGCCAAGGACCTCTACCCGGCTCAGGTGGACTGAGGTGGGCTGAGGAAGACAGCACGCAACACGCAGGTCCAGGCCTGCCCTTCCACCCGGGGCCTGGCACCAGCACCCATGGGTCGCATGTCACACCAACACCCCACAGCTGCCCTCGCCCGAAGGCTATATGATCCCTCACACCCACCAAAAAAGCAGGGAAGGGGCATCAAAGGCCAGAGCGCAGGGAGGTGTGACTAGTTTGGGTCAGAGTCCACAGACAGTGGCTCTGAGCATCTAAGCTGGCTTCTCTCCTTTCCCTGAAGTCCCCCACGTGTCCACAGTCATCGAAAAGGCCCAGGGTGCACAGGCTCCGCTCCTGGGCCAACTAGGGGGCTCACCTGAAGGTCTCCCTGTCTGAGGGGCCCTCCCGTCTCTAGGTCCAGTCCCTCGGCTAAGCTAGAAAGAGCAGGGCTGGCAGCCCCTCTCCCCGGGGTCCTGCAGAGTCCTCTCACTTTCTTTTTACTAATTTTTTAAATATATTTTATTGATTTTTTACAGAGAGGAAGGGAGAGGGACAGAGAGTTAGAAACATCGATGAGAGACATCAATCAGGTGCCTCTTACATGCCCCCTACTGGGGATATGCCCCCAACCAAGGTACATGCCCTTGACCAGAATGGAACCTGGGACCTGTACCGACGCTCTATCCGCTGAGCCAAACCGGTTTCGGCCCCTCTCACTTTCTTCTCTGGCACCCACAGCTCCATGTGCCCCTCCTGCGGCACCAGACAAGAACTCATGCAGCCCAAAGCCCATGGCACATTCATAAACACGCCTCCACATGTTAACATTTGACCACATAAGATAGCTGCTGCTGGCTTCACTAGAGCTAGAGAGGGCTGTGGAAGGCAGGAGCCACCAGCTCCTTGGCCCCAACTTAGTAATGGTCCCTCCTCCCATCCTACCACGGCTGCCGCTTCCAGGACTCTTCCCACCCCCAGGGCAGTTAGTCTGGGCTCCTCTTTGCAACCTGGCTCAATAAGCATGGTCGTTTCTCCCCCTTCTCATCTTTGTCAAGCAGTTTCCCTTGCCTGAATGCCCTGCCCTCCCACAGTGTCCCGTCTACCCCATTCCATTCCACCTGCAAGACCCTCAGATGGTTCTATCCTCTGGAGGAAATGCCGCCAGCAACCTTGCACCCTGGAAAGCATGGCCCCCCATGCAGGTGTCCCTGCTTGCTTCCTGGGTATGAGTCTTGTCTCACTCATGAAACAGAAAAGACTAGAGGCCCAAGGAGAAAACTGTAACCACCCCCACCTCTTGTGGTCCCAAAACACTTACTGTTGAGATGGCCCCCCAGTTCAGCTCTGCCCAGGGTACTGCCTCATCCTATTCTCACTTAGGCTTTCCCAGTTGAAAGGCATCCATTCAAGGCACAGACATCCCCAGGTTCAAATCCGAGCTCCACCATTTGTGACCGTATGACTTGGGCAACCTCCCTTACATCTCTTACCCTCAGCTTTCTCATCCTAAGCAATGAGAACAATAATGCCTCCATTGCAAATCTGGACAACGGCATACCTACCCACATAGTAGGTGTTCAACTCAATCTGGCGCCCCTCCTTTCTTGTCCCTCTCAGCTTTTCTGGCCTACAATCCCAGGGGGCTTCACCTCCAAGATGGAGCAGTCCAGACAGGATCAAGGGAAGCCAGGGGGCCTGGCTCCAGCCCACATCCCTTCCCAAAGCTGCGTCTAGCTCTGCTCCCCTCATCTGGAGCCCCGGAGCTCTAGGACATCTTTGATTAATAAGAATCGGAAAGATAAGACTCATGATAATTAATAAATCATTAGCAGCATTACTTTTCATCAGATAAGCCCATTAATTGTTCCCATTTCCTTACAAAAAGCCCAGGCCTGAGGGCCCCTTGCGCCGAGTTGATTTTATGAGAAATCCAAGCTCGTAAAGAAAAGCAGGTCCCTGGCAAGATGAGCAGCATCCACCTGCAGGGGCGCCTGGGACAGTGTGTGCCTACCCACACCGGTGCCTTTTGGAGGAGCAGGGAGAAAAACATACAAAATAACCCCCGCCTCCCAGGCAGGGCCCCAAGGGAACTCGGAGACTCCTAATCGAGGCTGGCACACAGGTTTCCTCTCTGGCACCAAAGCCAACTAATTGTCAGGATTTGTTTTAGCCCTACTTAAAACAAACAAACAAGCAAACAAACAAAACCACATATCTGAATTGAGAGGAAGGAAAAGGTCCTAATTCATAAGATTAGCAATGTCTGGCAGGGGCAGGGGACAGGGCATGAAAGCGCAAGGGGCACACCTATCCTTTCAATCATCCATCCATCCATCCATCCATCCATCCATCCATCCATCCATCCATCCATTTATTCATTCTGCAAAGGATTAGTGATTGTCAAGTGCTGGGGAAGGGACTAGGAGACTAAGCGGAAAGAGGCGTAGTTTCTGCTCTCAGGAAGTTCACACCTGCCATCTCTAAAGTCCTACCCCTTTTCAGAGGAGGAAACTGGCAGAGGGAAGGTGCTGCCCACGGCCATATTGAGGCTTAGTGGTGAAACCAGCAAGACCTCCTTCACTGTCCCCTTTCCAGCCCCTCCTTCCCTCAAAGGAGCAGCAAAAATATCCTAGTTTCCCACGCCCCACCCTCCCACACACACAAACACAGATGTTCTGCCAATTTCTCAGACACCTGCTCTCAGACTCTTTGAAGAGATAAATATATTCGAACACCTATCATGTGGTACTGAAGGGGGATGCACAGGAACGGCCTAGAAGCTGGCTGCATGGTTAAACAGAAAAGGCTTCCTTAAGAAATAATAACAGCAAAGCAAAATGACTAGGCAGAACAGAAGGCATATAAAGTGAGTATAGAAAGTGCTCTGAGGGACTTGCAAGCTGGGGGATCCGGGAAGGCTTTCTGAAAGAGGCAGCAGGTTGGGAAGGAACCTTTTTAAAGATGGATTACTGATGGTTTACAGACAGATGGGCTTCCAAAGCACTTCTTGGGAGTTCAGATTTGTCCCTTGGCTCTCACTTGGTCTTCTATGATGGCATACTCAGAGGGTGACACTAGGTAAACCTAGTTTAACTTCCTGTAGCATTAATCTTACTTACAGATTTGAAAGAGAAAGATGTCTAATTAGAATTCTTGAAAGTTTTGTTCTATCTACACAAAAACAAATTTCAGGTAGATTAAAGAACTAACACTGAAATGAATAAAACTATTAAAATGCTAGAATAAAAATAAAGGGTTATATTTATATATGCTTGGGATAAGAAAACTTTCCAAACATGGTACAAAATTAAGATGCCCTAAAGGAAAAAACAAGTAGATATGCCTACATAAATATTTTAAATTCTCTAGGGCAAAAGACATCAAAAGCAGAATTACATATAAATATCAGATGGGGAAAATGTTTGTAATCTATGTAATAAACAAAGGGTTAAGATCTCCAAAATATGAAGAGTTCCCAACATATTTATATGAACACACTTATTTGTCAAGATATACGCCCCCATGTGCTCATTGCAGCCTTATTCACAATAGCTAAGACATGGGAACAACCAGAATGTCCATCAATGGATGCGTGGTACATATTCAACAGAATACTACTCAGCCACAAAAAATGATAAAATATTGCCATTTGTGACAACATAGATGGATCTCTGAGAGTATTATGCTAAGTAAAATAAGTCAAACAGAAAAGGACAAAAAGATATGATTTCACTCATATGTTGACTATAAAACAAAAAGTAATAAAGTAACAAAAACAAACTCAGAGATACAGATAATAGAATGGTGGTTTCCAGAGGGGATGGGGGTGAGGGAGGACAAAGTGGGTAAAGTGGGTCAAAGATAGTAAAGGAAGGACAGTAGACTTCAGGTGGTGACAGATGTCAAGTTATAATGTTGGACACTTGAAATCACATAATGTAATTAACTAATGTTACCTCAATATATTCAATAAAAAAAGAGTCCCTCCCCCCAAAAAATAATCAATAGACAATTCAAAACACAAATGGCTAATAAACCAAGATTTCTAAACTTTAGCACTGCTAACATTTGAGGCCAGTAATTCTTTCCACATACTAGATGTCAATAGTAACTGTTGCCCGCACCTCAGATTGTAACAATCAAAAATTTCTCCAGATATTGCTAAATGCCCTGTTGGGGGCATAATCATCTCCAATTGAGGACCACTGCTAATCTATAAAAAAAACATAATATGCTAATTAGACCAGGGGTCCTTCCGGACGACCTTCCAGACGAAGCCGGAGCTGCAAGGGAAGCCCAGGTCCCAGGAGCCAGAGGAAAGCCGGTGCCAGCAGCTGGGGGAAGGAAGTCCTACTCTTTCACGAATTTCGTGCGTCAGGCCTCTAGTAAACATGTAAAAATAGGTTCAGTCTTCTGAATGAACAGATAATTGCGAATTAAAATAATAATATAGTAAAATGTCATTTTTCTCTTATCAGATTCTAAACATTGATAATAGCCACAGATGGTGAGGATTTGGGAAGAATGGTGTTCTCATGCTGTTTTGTGTATGTGTGAGGTTAGACAATCATATATCTTCCAGAGTGATCCCCAGATATTTCAAGAACAACCCCTGGCCTGTACATAGCTATTACAACATTATTATTTTTCCTCCATTGACGTCTCCCCAGCCACTCCCACCCCTCAGCACATGCCCTCACCTGTGCATGCCCCCTCCCGCCACCCCCCAGTGTCTGATAATGCTTATATGCATGCATACAAGTCCTTTGGTTAATCTCTTACCTCAGCCCCCTTTCCTGCCTTCCCTCTGAATTTTGACAGTCAGTTTGATGCTTTTCTGTCTCTGGATCTACTTTTGTTCATCAGTTTATGTTGTTCATTATATTCCATAAATGAGATCATGTGGTATTTATCTTTCTCCAACTGGCTTATTTCATTTAGCATAATGGTCTCCAAGTCCATCCATGCTGTTGCAAATGGTCAGAGTTCCTTCTTTTTTATAGCGGTGAATATTCCATTGTGTAGATGTATCATAGTTTTTTATCCATTCATCTGACGATGGGCACTTAGGCTCTTTCCAAATCTTAGCTATTGTAAAATGTGCTGCTATGAACAAAGGAGTGCATATCCTTTCTGATAGGTGTTTCTGATTTCTTCGGATATATTCCTAGAATTGGGATTGCTGGGTCAAATGGGAGTTCCATTTTTAATTTTTTGAGGAAACTCTGTACTGCTTCCCACAGTGGCTGCACCAGTCTGCATTCCCATCAGCAGTGCCTAAGGGTTCCTTTTTCTCCGGATTCTCACCAGCACTTGTCATTTGTTGATTTATTGATGATAGCCATTTTGACAGGTATGAGATGATACTTCATTGTCATTCTGATTTGCATCTCTCAGATGATTAGTGACTTTAAGCATGTTTTCACGTATCTCTTGGCCTTCTGTATGTCCTCTTTCGGAAAGGGCTTATTTAGATCCTTTGTCCATCTTTTGATTGGGTTGTTTATCTTCCTTTTGTTAAGTTGTATGAGTTCCCTGTAAATTTTGGAAATTAAAACCTTATCAGAGACTAGAGGCCCAGTGCACAAAATTCGTGCATGGAGGGGGGGGGAGTCCCTCAGCCCAGCCTGCACTGTCTCCAATCTGGGAACTCTCGAGGGATGTCTAACTGCTCACTTAGGCCCAATCCTGGTAGGCAGTTAGACATCCCTCTCACAATCCAGTACTGCTGGCTCCAACTGCTCACCTGCCTGCCTTCCTGGTTGCCCCTAACTCCTTAAGCCAGTTTGATCACCTCCTAACCACTCCCCTGCCAGCCTGTTTGCCCCTAACTTGCCTTCCCCTGCAGGCCTGTTCCCCCACAACTGCTCTCCCCTGCAGACCTGGGTCTCCCCAACTGTCCTTCCCTGCAGGCCCGGTCACCCCCAACTTCCCTCCCTTGCAGGCCATCTTGTGGTGGCCATTTTGTGTCCACATAGGGGCAGGATCTTTGATCACATGGGGGTAGCCATCTTGTGTGTTGGAGTAATGGTCAATCTGCATATTACTCTTGTATTAGATAGAATAGAGGCCTGGTGTATGGGTGGGGGCCAGCTGGTTTGTCCTGAAGAGTGTCTCAGATCAGAGTGGGGGTTCCCTTGGGGCATGGGGCAGCCTGGGAAAGAGGCCTGTGGTGGTTTGCAGGCCAGCCACATCCACTGGCAACCCAAGCAAAGGCCCTGGTATCTGGGATTTATTTATCTTCTACAATTGAAACTTTGTAGCCTAGAGTGGAGGCCTGGGCTGGCCAGGGTGTGCAGAAAGCTTGGCTTCCTCCATTTTGTGGGAAACCCAAGACTCCCTCCTTCTCTCTCCATGGCCACAATCATCTTGATTGGGTTAATTTGCATGAAGGGTATAACAGAGTGGTGGTTAATTTGCATATTACTCTTTTATTAGATAGGATAACACTTGCATATATGTTCTCACATGCAGTGGCTCTCTTGTTGTTTTGTTGATGGTTTCTTTTGCTGTGCAGAAGCTTTTTATTTTTATGTTTAGTCTCATCTATTTATTTTCTCCTTAGTTTCCATTGCCCTGGGAGCTGTATCAGTAATGATATTGCTATGACATATGTCTGATATTTTACTGCCTGTGGTTTCCTCTAAAATTTTTATGGTTTCCCATCTATGTTTAAGTCCTTTATCCATTTTGAGTTTATTTTTTGTGTATGGTGTAAGTTGGTGGTCAAGTTTCAGTTTTTTGCATGTATCTGACCAATTTTCCCAGGTGTTCTCATACTTTTAGAAGACAGTTTGACAACATCTATCATTTTTTAAATCTGCAAGCCCACTGATCCAGCAATTCATTTTTGGATTCTACCTCACAGAACTATTCACAAAAGTACACAAGGACATACGTACAAAGAATATTCACTGGGGCTTTTTTGTAATAGTAAACAAGTGTAAATGAGTAAAGAAATGGTTAAATTATGATACATTGATATAAATCAGACAATAAAAAGAATTGCCAAGACATACAGCTGAGTAAAAAAAAAAAAAGCAAGTTACAAAACAATATGATCCTCTATCCATTTTTAATTTACAATGACATACTTGCATATGTTTCTGTGTGCCATTAAATAAAGAAATAGAAATAAAAAGCTGGAAAAATAAATAGCTAATTATTTTTAGTGGTTAATTCTATAGAGTGGGAGGGGTTGAGAGTAGTAAGTGCACGAAGAGAAAAAAAATACATTTTTTTTTTACTTTATATAGAGTTCTGTAATGCTTGAGTTTTAACAGTAAGCATGTATTCATTTTTAAATTTTTAAAATGTGGTTTAAGCAAATTCCAAAATCAAAAGGATTTGTGTCATATATGCACGAGTAAAATCAGCCAAGCCCCCTAATCCTGGTTGATCTGTGTCATTTTTCACAAAATAACACAAAAGCTGTCTGTGCAGTGAGAGCTAAAATAGTTCATTTGTCTTGTGATAAAGAAAGCTGATACCTTCTAGTTAGTGTAGAACTGAGTGCACATTGCATCAAAAACAGACTTGGCCAATGTCTCAGCCACAGGCTAGGGTTGGGCAGGACATGTGTTTTCTCAGCAATTCTTTGAAATGTTCCGGAAAAAGGAGTCTGCCAGTTTTATTTTCACTTTGAATCCAGGAAAAAAAAAAAAAAAAAAACCACCACCACGGACCTCCCAAATCTGTTCAGCTGCCTGCTATTGCTCCTCTTGATCACACATTCTGCTTACAAACATCACTGGGCATCTTTCCACTTCCCACCGCAGTGAATTTTCCCCAAACACAAAGAAGCCAGAAGTTTGGGTTACTTTTTTATTTTTTTTTTAAAGTATAGCAATTTTAAATTTTTTGTTTTTGACTTAGGACATGAATCAGTGGTTAAAAATAGGAGATCTAAAGCATAAGCTTGTAACCAGTGAAAATATGAAGCGACTGGGGCAAATCCAGAAGAGCAGTGAGTCACAGGGTCATGGAAAACGTGCTATTGACCTTGAAGCCCACCACGTGACCATGACAGCCAGCAGAGCCAGAGCTCCATCCAAAGCACGTCTTGTGAACTGGTAGTGAGCAACTCCCTCAAGTACTAAGCGGTGAGCTCAGACGGGTTTATTGTAGTGAAGTTTGATTTTAGTGGAGTTACAGATGAGCACATGAAATAATGCTATCAAGCTATGTCTACTGCAATGACACTGAAAAAGTCAAGCAAGCAATTTCAAAGAAAACAAAATCACCAAATAACCTGAAAGCATAAAATAAAGAAGACCTGATATTATACTGCTTCAGTATGAGCAATATAATGAAAACCCCAATCAAAAAAGCAAATTAAAGAGTCTCCAAAAGATTTCTTGACTCTGTTTTAGAAATGGCTCAGGCCAAAACCGGTTTGGCTCAGTGGATAGAGCGTCAGTCTGCGGACTAAAGGGTCCCAGGTTGGATTCCTGTCAAGGGCATGTACTTTGGTTGTGGGCACATCCCCAGTAGGGGGAGTGCAGGAGGCAGCTGATCGATTTATCTCTCTCATCGATGTTTCTAACTCTCTATCCCTCTCTTTTCCTCTCTGTAAAAAAATCAATAAAATATATTTAAAAAAAGAAAGAAAGAAATGGCTCAGAAATTGTGGCTTGAGTCCTAGGAACAAAGAGGCGAAGTGCTTCACTGCAGGCGGGATCACGCCTCGATTTGCATCAGAAAGAGGCAGCTGACTTGGGAAAAGGTGTCCTTACAGAGCCACACAGTCTACCAATGTGTGCTAGTGGTTCAAGAAGACACATGCAAATGACGTAGGAGAAACTGGAAAACTATGGTTATGAAAACACAGGTATTCATGACTGGGCCCTTTTATCAGTTGTGGTTCACTGTCACTCTAATGAGTGTCTGTGAAGATGAGTTAAATTCTAAAGTTATTGATGGTAAAATAACAGGGGAGATATTTTCAATAAGATGTGTATGTCTGAAAGGATCCGGATCAACTCGAAAGAAGGAGTGCAGACTCCTGAACAGGTGAGCCAAGTCTCTGACAGGCAAAATGGCAGAAAACGGGCCCATGGGCCCTTGCACACAATGTGTGTTCTTGAAACCTGTTCTACGTGATAAACTTTTCATCAAAACTTAGCAGTTTGAATACTTGTCTCTTAGGGTCATTCTAAAAAATATACTTTTATTGATTTTAGAGAGGAAAGAAGAGGGGGAGATAGAAACATCAATGATGACAGAGAATCATTGATCTGCTGCATCCTGCACACCCCACACTGGGGATCGAGCCTGCAACCTGGGCATGTGACCCGACCTCCTGGTTCAACCACTGAGCCATGCCAGCTGGGCTCTTAGGGCCATTTTATAATAAAATGAAAAGTTGTTTTGAGCGCTTGCTTTACCGCACAGATGTGTGCTGGCTTAATAGGAAGAATATGCTGGTCTAGGTTTTCAAACTTGAGGTTGATGTTTTTCAGAGAGAAAATGTCAACTGTGCCATGACTAAGGGCAAAAAATTAATTAAGGTGAATAAAGCCTTTGTTCACTGAAGTGTCAACGAGTGGCTCTCAGAGATGTTATATTTAGAATATTTTTTCAAGGTTTAATACTCTTAATCAACAACTGCAAGGCAAAGCTGAGAAATGATTTTACTGCCATGATCGCTGCCATAAAAAAGCAGTTACAGAGTTGGATGAAGAGGGTTGATGGGGGAACTATGTGTAATTGAACCTCTTGGTTCATTTGCATTTGTCAGTTCTCTGCGATTCAGTTGATGTTTTCAAAACTATTAAATTTATTGCGACAGCATCCTATCCACAAATCAACTGAGTATATAAACATTGTTTTTTCTTTCCCCGATAACAATAATTTAAACTATTAATTTATACTTCTGACGCAACCCCCTTCATCTTTGATGCCTTCCTTGTTTCCCATACTGTAAGCTGATCTGGGATCATCTGGTACATTTCCAGCTGCTATTTACTCCAAGAGGACATGGCCCCTCTTTAGGGGATTCTTTAAGAGATCTTACACCCTGGGCCCCACTTTAGTCCATGGGGCACTCCTGAACACTGTGTGCAAAACAGACAATTGCCATGGAAACGGCATTTCCCCCGAGAACTTTAGAATGAGGGTGGGTTCCTAAGCTAGAACCAGGAACTAAAGACAAGAAATCCAAGACCAATAATGAGTTGGAAAAAGCTAGATAGAACAACCATAAGCGCATACAGTAGTAGAAACAACACTTACCCTTTGGTCTCAAACTCAGTTACCAGTCAACACGTGGGCGAAGCAAGTCTCTGTAATGTCTGCAAGAAAGGGCTATGATGGGTGGGTGAACCCAGCTTGCTAGCACTCAGAGGAGGGATCACTTCACTCTTCTCAGAGAGATCAGCAGGGACTCCTCCGGGACAGGATAGGGACCTCTCACTCCCTTCTGAGAGAAGAGCCGGGATGGAGGCAGGGCAATGCGGAACTATGAGCAGAGAGGCAAAAGGCTGAGGTGAGGAGGAGCAGAGTGAGGCCAAGATTCCAGACTCAGTGGGTCATGGAGAGCTTGGTGGGGCGGGCTAAGGAATATTTGCACATCAGTCTGAAGCTGCTGGGGAACCCCGGGGAGGTTCAAGCAGGGGTGGTCTGCAAGGAAATGGTAGTGCTGCACAATTATGACCACAGACTCTGGGTAGGACAGATTTGGGTTCCAATCTTAGCTCTTGCCATCTACAAGCTGTATGACATGGGGAAGTTATTCTGTGCCTTCCTTATCTCATCTGTAAAATGGGCATAACAGTAGTACTTACCTCAAAGGATTATTATAAGAATTAGAGTTGATTTTTATAAAGTATTTAGAACCTTGCCTGGCACATAATAAGCACTTAATAAACTTGAGTATTAGTATTAACATTATCACTCCTTTAATTATCTGTATTTCCTACCAAACTGCCAGTCCTTAGGAGCAGGAAACTTCATCTTTCTTATCTCCAGGCCCAATGTCTAGCAAAGGGCCTATGCATAGTAGGTGTTCAATTAATGCTTGCTGAATGAAACAACCGGCAGAATGAATGGGCTGGTTCTCCTGAGGCATGGGGCTTCTCAAGGCCCCAAACGCATGACCTGCTGTCTTGCCTAGAGTCTGGGAAGTGGGCCCAGTTGAGGTTATTTCAAGGGTCCAATGTCACCCATTCCTCCAGACTTTCTCGGCTGCAGACGGACTTAAGCTCACCTGGGCCTGCCTCGTCCAGGCTTTCATCCAGGCCTCAGAAGTCTGCCCCTCAGAGACTTCACAGACCATCCTGCTGCCATCCCATCTCTTTACCAAGCCGTCTGAAAACATGTCATTCCTGCCCTGGCCAGTGTGGTCCTGTTGGCTGGGTGTTGTCCCAGGAACTGGGAGGTCACTTGTTCAATTCCCAGTCAGGGCACATGCCCAGGTTGTAGGCTTGAACCCTGGTGAGGGAGTCCTGGGAGCAGCCAATTGATGTTTCTCTCTCATTGATGTTTCTCTCTCCCTCCCTCTCCCTTTCTCTCTCTCTAAAAGTCAATAAAAATATTTTTTAAAATATCATTCTCTGGGGCACTTTTATTTTCCAACAAATTCTCAATCCCCCTGTAGTGAGGACCCCTTTAATCCGTTCTCCCCACCTCTGCCCAAGTGAGCCTTCCACATTCACATTTAGTCAGGTCACCTCTCTGCTTAACGCCCAGCCCTACTTTCACTTGTCCTCCAGAAAAAGCCCAAACTCTTAAGCCCAGCTACTTCCTAAGCGCTACATGGTCAGCTCTAAGCCCATGCTCCTGACCTTTCTCTCCCTGCATAATTTCTCCCAGTTCCCTCCCCACTTTAACCACAGCCAGTAGCCCCCCAAAATGTACCAATCTATATACCTCTGTCTCCAGCGCCTTTCTTCCCTGTGCCCCTGGAAAGCTCTTCAGAGCTTCCGTTTGGTCTGTCTATGACACCCCTTTCCAAATACTGTTATTGTTGAGACACCTGTTTTATAGCCTCTTACAATTATCTATTTATATTTCAGTCTCTACCATAGGCAAAATGATGGATGGATAGATAGATGGATGGATGGATGGATGGATGGATGGATCTCTGTATCCTAGTGATCCTGGCATGTAGTAAGGTTGCAATGGATGTTTCATGTGTGAGCACATGAATGAGTTCTCTCTCCACTGGCCTTCTTTGTTTGATTTATTTCAGCATCAGCCCTTCCCAACAGACCCAGATCGGTAAACGCACACAGAGCTCTTCCAGCCTTTCCTTCCACTTTTCAGAAAACAATCACTTGATAACTATTGACTCATTAGACTAAAAATAATATGTCCAAATTTATAACGTTTCCAAAACTTCTAAAAAAAAACGGACCCAAGAGTTGGCACATGGTCCCACAAACTGCCACCCAGGTACAGCCTGCGTACAAATGTGTTTTCTGGGGAGACCCAGGTGCCCCTGCCTGCTTCCCCAACCCAGCCTCCCTTCCGTGGCATGGAGTGGACACCTGTGACTGGGCTGTAATCCCAGGTAAGCCCCCACACACAGCCCAGCCCCATCCTGGCCACAGGACTTGAATAGCCAGGCGCACCTGCGGGCCAGCCAGCCACTGATCCATGGGCAGCTCCCCACAGGACTCAGGCCCCAGCTTTTGAAGCACTGACAGGGCTGCACTGCCGAGCCTGACCCCTGACCTACAGGTGGGCACAGCCATTGTCCCCACAGGTCCCAACTGCTGACTGTCCTGCTGCAGGGATCCGTGGAGGTATCCATTTCAGGTCAGTGCAAAGCAAAACAAACAGAAGGGCCAAGGGGCAGGGGTCTGTGTGGAGGGAGGCTGGGCGGCAGGCTCTTGTTGCAAGTACAGGTATAATCCGAAACAGACAGGCCCCGCCGGCCAGCGGGGCTCCACCTGCCGCGGCTGTTTATAAATGCTTGGTAGGGTGGGTTTCTCAAACAGCATGGCTCCGGGACTTAGGGGCTCCGTGGACAATGGAAGATGCCTCCATATCAGAAGACAGTCCCTGCCTCTCTCCTGGAGCCCATGGACCAGGAGAAATGAGATGGTACATTGCTCCCTGCCGGGTTGGTCCAGGCACAGGTGGGCGGGAAAGAGCCGGTAGGGCCTCCACAGAGCGCTGACAGGCCACTGGCCACGTCCTGGTAGTAGTCAGCGTGCGGCTGACAAATAGGAGAGTACATACTTGTAAACAGAGGCTTGCGAAGAGTTGGCGTTATTTAGCAGAAGAGGCACCAACCAGATTTGAATTCTGGTCCGGCTACAAACGAGTTGTGAGAACCCAGATAGGTGACTTAATGTCTCTGAGCCTCAGTTAATTCACCTGTAGAGCAGGCAGGCCAGTGCCCAGCTTGCAGGGAAGTTGTGAGGATCAAATTTGTACAAAATCTCCCGGCCACCCCCCTCCAGCCTCTTACCCTCTGCAATCCACCTGGCTCAGCCAACCAAATAGACATTTCTAAAATACCGAGACTTTTAAAACATCTTTATTATTAAATATAATAATATTTTAAAAGTATCCATGTATGCCTTCACAAGTTATTAAGCAGTGAATATGTACTCCTCCCTCAAAGAACAATTTAACATCACCTGGACTCCAGCAGCCACGACAGATCACACTCCAATCACAGCTCTTCCTTGTCCTCACCCGAACAGTATTAATATATGTAATCACATAGCGCACCTGGCTTCTAAAGATCACCTTATATGTTTTTTATTGACTCTGGTTGTTATGTGCAACTTAAGTGCATAATATTCCAGGATATGAGTATTCCATCCTTTGTTTATACAGTTATCAACAAGCATTCTTTTTTTTGTAATCTTTATTGTTGAGAGTATTACATATGTCCCCTTTACCTCCCATTGACCTCTTCTAGCCTGCCCAGACCTTCACCACCCTATTATCTGTGTCCATGGGTTATGCATCTATGCAGACAAGTCTCTGGCTGACCTCTTCCCACTCGCCCTCCCATTTTTCTATCTACCGTAGAACACAGTGAAAGGACACTACACACTCTTGGGACATCCCTGGCCACCCAATATACAAGTGTTCTTCCCACACCAACCACTTCTCCAACACCGCTCAGTTCCATCCGGACCCTACCTACCTGAAGTTAGGCAGATCCCACAGGTTAAAGGCTCAGTCCCACAGGACTGCCCCCACTTCAGATGCCAACTACAAACAGTGGTCCCCAGATTATTCACTTACAGAACTCAGGGAAACATTTACCAGTATGTTTACCAGTTGACCATAATAAAGGGTGTGTGATTTTTTACAAATTTGTTATTTGTACTTGAAAATGATGTGTATTCTGCAAATGTAGGACATAGTATTTTTACTGAAGCACTATTTTCACAACTTCATTTTACTTCTGAGGAACCTCCAAAAGCTGCCATCACCTCTCACTTCCATCCATGTTCAAAGCTCCATATGTAAATTCCTGGGTCACATAACTCTCAAAGGTGAGTCAGACCCAGGCCTTTCAGTTCCAAATCATGTCCATGTTCTTTTCCCTTTATTCTACCGTACCAAGAGTGGTGGGAAACTTGTAGAGATGAAATAAGAGTTTCATAACCAAAAAATCTATTATAGTCAAGTAAGTTTTGGAAATGCTTCAAGAAATCAAGTAAGTTTTTTAATGCAGGACTATGTGCTGTGTGGATCTCCAGGAGGAGGGACATAGTACAGTTTTCCAAAGTTATATGACACTGGAGCACTCTTCCTGTGCATGGCCTGTCTTAGGACTTAATAGAATGAGCCCTGCTCTGCGATGCTCCGTATAGATGCTTGCATGGATATGTATGTGTGTCTGTGTGAGCACACTGTATTAGTACCATCCCTGCTAATTCCTGCTGCAGCCTTCTGATAATAAGATTACATATAAGTTGATTAATCTACTTAATACATACTCTGATGATGGTGTATATTTGAGGAATTAAAAACACGGGTGTCAGAGAAAAGGTGAGTGTGGTTATAAGAGGGTGGGCGACATGAGGGAGCCTATGGTGTTGGAGCTGCTCAAAGGTAAACATGAACCTACTCAGGTGAGAAAACTGTACAGAACTTAAAACATACAAATGAACACAAATAAAACGGGGGGAATCTGAATAGTCTTATCCGACTGTACACGTGTCAATATCCAGGTTGTGATACTGCACTGTAGTTTTGCAAAATGTCAGCAATGGCGAAACTAGGCAATGGATACAAAGGATCATACCATGTTATTTCTTTCTATTGCACGTATATCTACAATTATCTCAGAAAACTCCCATTTAAAAATGGAAAAAAGTCAAATCTTCAAAAAGAAGACTAAGAGTTACACAAAGCAGTTTCCAAAAGTCCCAGTGAGAATGGCTCCTATTCATTTTGGTGCTTTTAGGAGTGAGCTTCGCTTCTCTAGGGCAGTGGTCGGCAAACTCATTAGTCAACAGAGCCAAATATCAACAGTACAACGATTGGAATTTCTTTTGAGAGCCACATTTTTTAAACTTAAACTTCTTTTAATGCCACTTCAAAATAGACTCGCCCAGGCTGTGGTATTTTGTGGAAGAGCCACACTCAAGGGGCCAAAGAGCCGCATGAGGCTCGGGACCCATAGTTTGTCGACCACTGCTCTAGGAAGTAACCACGTAGGTAGAATACACTGTGCCTTAACGATGGTGGAGAGAGGAAATATCCAGGTAATGTTGCAGCCAGCCCTGCTCCACGTAGCTCCTGCTCAGGAAACCGGCCAAGGAAGACGATGCAAAAATACCCAGAGCCTGAGCCTGCGCCTGAGGACAGCAAACTCCTAAAAGCCACAGGGTGTGGCCTGGTGGTCCACGCTTTTGTTTGTCTATTGTCCACTTGTCCAGATTTTTTCCAAAGAGTATATCACCCCCCATTCTGAAAAAAAGAAGAGTATGGCCCAGCGGATAAGAACAGAATCATACAAACACAGGCTTGAATCCCAGCCCCGCCATGTATGTACAAATGACATGGTCATGGACAATTACAGCCCCTGATTTGTTCACCTGGAAAGGAGGGATGTTACCAGTACTGACACCTGGGACTGTTGTGGGGCGTGAATGGAAGTAGCATTTTAGCCACTTAGCTCAGTGCCTGATGCACAACATGTGCTTATTTAAAATAGATATTTTTATTAGAATTATTTTCATTAGATTTTTTTTCTTTTTCACAGGTGCAGCATAAATTCTGTATAGATATTTTTATACAGAATTCAAAATTGCATGTTCTGACAATGAATATAAGCAAACATGGGAGAATGTACAGAATAATATATTCCTATCTAATAAAGAGGGATATGCTAATTGACAATCACTCCATCACAAAGATGGCTGCACCCACAGCTGAGACCAAGTTCCCATAAGGAGCCTTAACGAGCAATCAGCAGGGATCTGAGGCTATGCTCTCCTCCACCCCCATGGGGATTGATAGGGTCTCTCAAGCCACACACCCCCATCTGGCAGACCTGACAGGGAACCTCAGGCTGTGCCCCCGACCTGGCAGGGTTTGACAGGGGACCTCAAGGTGCACTTCCCATCCTGGTGCTGGGCTAGGGGACCTCAGGCTGCTCCCCCAACACCAGTGCCAGGCCAGGAGACCTGAGGCCATGCCCCCACCAGGTGGGTCTTGACAGGGGACCTCAAGGTGCGCTTCCCATCCTGGTGCTGGGCTAGGGGGCCTCAGGCTGCTCCCCCTGCCCCAGCACTAGGCCAGGGTACCTCAGGTTGCACCCCCAACCAGGTGGGGCTTGACAGGGGCTTCAGACCAAGCCCTCCACCCCGGCATCAGGCTGGGGGGCCTCAGACCACACCACGGGGCCTGACAGGGGACCTCAGGCCAAGTCCCCCACCTGGCAGGGCTTGACAGAGGACCTCAAGGCACACCTCCCAGCCTGGGTCTGGGCTGGGGACCTCAGGCCATGCCCCACATCCTGGCACCAGGCCAGAGGACTTGGCTTGACAAGAACTGGTTGGGTCTGGATCTAGCCCAATTGGGGCGGGTCGAGGGGGGGCAGCCGGGTCTCAGTCTCACATGATTTTGAGTGCATATAGGTGGGCAGGGACTTGACTCTGGGTCCTATGGTGAGCCCCAGACTCTGACAGGAGGAAGGTTTTCATATACATTTTACTAATTTTCTTTCATCTCTGGCACTTCTATTATAAAGTGCAAATAGCAATATTATTTCCTCTAATTAATCCCCTTTTAATGTGCACGAATTTAGTGTACCAGATCACTAGTTATAAAAGTAAGCAAAGAGTGTTGTATTTTTGCAGTAAAATATAATTACAAAGTTGGCTCAAGAAAAGAGAAGACATTAATAGGCAGATACCCATAGAAGAGAAAGAAAAAAGAGCCCATCATCTAAACACAAGTCTAGGTGAAGATGGTAGGGAAGGCAAATTGTACTGGGCCTTCAGCAAGCAGATCATTCTCGGCTATGCAATCAGAGTATCAAAAAACAATGCCGACGCCCCTTTTACAAGGCTGGCTTTAACCTTCACAACAAATCTGCCCGAACACACACACCAAATGGGTCAAGTATTTCTTTAATTATAGAAACAGAAATCCTCAATAATATATTATCAAACAGACTTTGGCAGAATTTTAAGAGAATACTAAATAATGGACACTTGGTAAGCATACAGCTAAGAATCGGATTTATCACTATCTTTCCCAGTGCCCTGGTCATCTTGCTTCTTTGTTTACAGAAGGAATACAGAGTATCAGTTCATCTAACTAGTCATAGTTCAACTGAGTGGACAGCAGAGGGAAGGTCTATTAAGACACATTGAATGTGTATGTGTGGGTCTGAGTATAGGTATGGTTTGAGGGGTGCAGGTATATGTGAGAGACGGGGAGTTGAAAGAACTCATAATATATAAAGTACTTTGTACTCTTTTAACTTAGTACAGTGGTACCTCGAGATACGAGTTTAATTCATACCGTAACCTTGAGGGGTGGGAAACTATGAGATGCTCGAGTTGCGGTAAACTGGTGGGTTGTGTGCAGCCGGCCGATCCGCGCCATTACTCTTATCTCAAATGTTGCTTGCTCGACAGCTCATATCTCAAAAATCTTGTATGTTAGGGCACTCGTATCTCGAGGTACCACTATATTTGCACATAAGCTTATCTTTGAAACAATGGTCACCATTTCTTCTTATGGGTGCACCATTTTGTACATAAGTAATCTCTATCATTAGGCATCTAAGTTTCTCTTTTTGATACTAGAAATAACATTACAGTGAACACATC